>APFE030210900.1:0-14952 GCA_000404065.3 Pinus taeda
CCTCCACTTGCAACCATCACTTGACACTCTGGTGCTGGATATAGGAAGCAATTCAATTCCTTGGCTATCTTACAATGAATAAAATTATGGGTACTACTCAAATCAATCAACACTATTACCTTTTTCTTTTTGATATGTCCTTTTATCTTGATAGTTTGAGGAGTGGTAATACGGCTAATGCATTACAAGATATGGTCGGATTCATTTCTTCTTTCTCTAGGGTTTGTTCCTGGTGTATATCCTTTTTTTTTGACGTTTCTTGTTCTTTTTCTTCCTCCTCTTCACAATCTATATAAAATAATTTTTTCTCAGCACACTTATGACCTTTAGTGTATTTGCTATCACAACAGTACTAAAGCCCTTTTGCTCTTTTTTTTTCCAATTGTTGTGGTGACAACCTTGTAGGTTATGGAAGGCTAGGGGCAACAACACTTCCATCTTTATAGTTGTGAGCGGTAGGTTTAACTGTTGCCATAATTTTGCTTTCCATTTTTCTTGCCAACTTGAATGCCTTCTCCAATGAATTAGGTTCCCAAAGGCGAACCTCATGTTGGATGTTATCCTTTAAAGTCCCTATGAACACATTAATCCTATGCTCCTCTGGAATATCTTTTACTCTTTTATTCAATTTTTGAAAGTCTTCAATGTGCTCCATCATTGAACCCTTTTGTTTGAGATTTATCAATTGGCTAAAAAAGGTGTTGCTTTTTGTATCCTCATAATGTGCTATCAATTTCTTCCGTAAAAATTGCCCAAGTGACAATTTGTTTACGAGAGCAAAGCCATCGATACCATACAAACTGATTTGGTTACAAATATAAAGTTGCAATGCATACCTTTTGTGTGTTTTGCACATTTGGAGATCAAAATTTTGCTCCATTTATAGTATCCATGTTAAGGGATCCTTGCCATCAAACTTCCTCATATCGATCTTTAGAACATGGTGGGTTTTCAGTCCAATGTTAGAGTCTATGAAATTATGATTAACATTTCTTTTGTTCTCATCATGAGTTTCCTTTACTACTCTTTCACCATTACTAAGCATTTCTTGTAGCAACTTTGTCAAATCTGTCTTCAAATCTTCCATGTTGCCTTTAAGTTTTTCTTCTATACCATCCATCTTAGCTTCCACGTCTTTCTTTAAACCATCCATATTAGCTTCCAAGCCTTTCTTTAAACCATGTATCTTAGCTTCCACGCCATCCATCTTAGCTTCCACACCTTTCTTTAAACCATCCATCTTAGCTTCTATTACTTTTTGTGAGAGTGAATTTTGCTGCACTTGGTTTCATAATTTTGATATATCATGTTGCATTTCTTCCTCTTTTTTATAAGTTATGCTAGAGCTTTTAGATTGCTTACTAGGTGTTTCCATTTTTCTTTCTTCGAGGCATCAATTAATGATAATTATGCTTCACTATGCGCTCTGAATTCCTTGAAACTAATTTTTCAAACCAAACTTACGCAAAATTTTAAAAAAACTACACACCTTTTTTCACTTTGTAGGAGCTCGATATTGAATTTGTTGTCTCTCTGTAATTTCGGATCTCCAAGGTCTGAAATTTTGTCCTGTAGTAGCCCTTCGAGTCCTCTTTCCAACCTCGCATGTCTGATCAAGATTGGGTTCTCCAAGAAAGAGTTATGTCAAATCTCCCATGATGATCGGATTATAGACTGGTTCAGTAGAGCAAACTTGGACGAAGTTCCATGTGTCATTGTTTCGAACTTCGGCCTTGAAACTGATACACAAAAAACTATAGGCTGTCCTCTTTCTGTAACTTTTTATGAAATTTCAATTTGATTCTCAGAGAGAACGTTATGATGATTTTCCCTAGGTCACCTGTTTGAGATATAATTTGGGAGCCTATAAAAACCCTAACTTCCTTGGATCATATCTCTGAAAATATAGCGAGACAAGATCTGAAATTCATACCCGAGGTTCATCAAGATTTCAGCTCAAATGGGTTTTAATTTTAGCTTTTGAAATTTCATAAAAAAACGTTATAGAGAAAATTCCACGACTACCTGTTTGAAGCAGCGAAACCTAGAATCCAAAGCTTTGATACCAATTGTTATGCCATCAGCTCACAAAATAGAACAAAAGATAGAGCAACGACTTCAAAATCAGCCTCTTCGAGGGGGCAACCTTTTTACATTACACAAATGAACAATTCTAGGATGATTCAAATGACAAAACCTCCTTTCTATATATAAGAGTCTAAGGGGTCACAATATAATCAAAGCCGACATAACAATAATAATATAAGGGCACAACAATAACAATAGTGGGCTTTTATGGGGAACAATAATAACAATATGGGGACAATAGGGGCACAACAATAACAATAAGGGCTACAATAACAATAGCAATGGGGGAATCACTAGTATTATAGGGACTTCTCACTATGCCCCACTATGTGGCCTAGGGATGCCCCCCTCATTCACCTATTTGTCACTTGCCAACCCCATTAGAAGGGTGTACCTTGGACATACTATCCCCTCTAAGGGTTGAAACTACCTAATGAGGTACTTGGCTAACCCCTTTGGAGTTTGGAAACACTAGCACATGCTAAAGACCACTACGGAAGGGCATGCCATTATGAAGTGCCCACTTTGTTATCCATGGTTTGTAAGCTCCTTTATCCGATTATTCTAATCACTGATTGTACTAGAATCCTAGGGGACACATTGGATCTTATGCAAGATTGCAGGTGGTTTCCATTTGGGTTTGGCTTCCCTATATGGGATCCTGACTCCCAGAGGTCCACATTGGCACATGTAGGGTGTGCATAGAGAGCCATGGGCCAACACAGCAGTAGACAACACTCCACAGATCTTCATGGATGTTCAAAGTCTACTAGCGATCCACTTTTGGGATGATGGTGACATGATTGGTACACTATGCCCAGTAGGCCCCACAGGAGCCCAACACTCTTGGCAGGTGTCCCAACACTTGTATGATGTCATGGGAGCATTCATTCGACCACCTTGACCATTGCAAAGGATCTACAGACATCACCAATTCATATGGAGACCCATGGGGTCATTGATGTGCCCTCAAACCCACTAAGAGCACCACAGGTCTACTACTTGGTGAACAAAGGGCCACCCCCTTGTCCATCATATTTCGAGGAATTTATTCCTCAATATGGCACTTCAGGATGTTATTGAGCCTTTGGAGGGCCCTACAACATGCATACATCATTATTTGGCCCCTTCTGAGGCTTGTTTTTACATTATGAGCTAGTATGGAGGGCTTGTCACCATTAGGAGTTATTATTTGCACCTTATTTTATTTTTAGGGGCCCATAGGCTAATTCGAATTCCTTAGGAGGCTATATATTGATGTTAGATACATTCATTTGTATCATCACTTGACTTGGGATCTCTCTAATCATAGAGAATTTTCGCACTTTTTCCTTGGTGGATACTTTTGGAGATGAATGCTTTTTAATATATGGATTTGGGCTATTTCTCGTCTTGGAGTTTTATTGAGCAAATGAAATGCTGGTTGGATATATTCTATAACGTTGTAAGTAAATTTGATGCTATTATTCTTGTTGCTGCATACTGCTAAAATTAGGGCTAGTTGTTGCATTATTGAAATGTGGAATTGATAATGTTTTAGCTAATTTAATATATGGGCCAATGTTGTATGAATGAAATGTCGTAGAGATTTATTTATCTCGAGAGGCTTGCATCATTTGCTTTGATAAATGCTTGAAGGTCACTTTTCTTTTCTTTCTCTCAACATCGAATGAAGTTGACTTTCTGGGCCTCCTTGATCAAGAAACCAAGTTCTTACTCATCATTATCCTTGACTCCATATCCCCAAGTGAACTAGGCACTGATCCCTCAAAAAGGGTGATCATTTCAACCCCCTTTTAACCATTTTCCCCTTTTTACCCCAGTCTAGCCCCATTAGGTCACCTAGGGCATCAGTGTCCGGGGAATTGACCCAAGGAAAAAAATCGATCTCCTATCGGCTACTGCGCTCCTCCTCCATATTTGAGACAATTCTAATGGTGGAATCTTCGATAATCCCAAGCCCTATCTTTAGGATCTAATTGTGCCTAAGCATCCCCAAGGCTAGACCTCAATGGGATCAATTCAACCTTTTGAAGAAAGTATTCTTGTTTGGTTCTTTCCCCTCACCTTGTCCAGGATAGGAACATCATTGGTTGCTACATTCCATCTTTGAACCTGCGCTAGGTCCACTTGGCCCAGTGTGGTCCCACTTCTCAATAAAGACTATTTTTCAAGGACCATTTGGGAATCCAAGTTTCCCAAGGATAATATGAATTGAGAAACGTGTTCATAAGCCTATCCTTTCTCCCTCAACCCTCCAATCCTCGCCCCTTATCCCTAGTGGACCAAGTCCCTTGCTTAAAGAGCAAGCAAGCTCCATTATTCACTCCATCCTTGGGGAAGGGTTTTCAAGGTCACTTCTCACCTATCCATGACATATACTTTACAAGTGAATCCCTACACTACCGGGACTCCTCCCATCGGTGAAAGTCCGTAAAGAGCAGGGAGACTTAGCTGTGGTGACAGTGGGCTAAGCCTCCACCGTTTCCCTTAACCTAGCAGTTTTGCTCTTAGGAACCCTTTTAGGGCCCCTGCTGGTTTGAGTGTAACAATCCCATAGGTCATTTTGGTTTTGTGGATGATTTAATATAATACTTTCTATCTATCTCAGTATCTGTTGTTTCTGTCTCATTTTTCAAGGCATTGATATCTATCTTGAAGAGCTTTTAGCTGCTGTTCTAAATAAGTGTTTGCTTGGTTCATTATATTGATATATAGTGCTATGTGTTGGTTGTATCATTATTAGAAAATGAAACGGTATATGTATCCTGTTATATCTTTTGAATAATGTAGCTTCTGTACAACTTGGCTCATAACCTCTAAATCTTTGTGCTGGTGTAAGTTTTTCCTTTAGTTTTCGTTGGTCTATAGCTTTCATTTTTTTAATCACCCTTGTTTCTAGGAGAAGTCTCGTTTTAAAGCTGTTATGAAATTGAGATTCATGAATGCTAAGTTTCTTCCTTGATAGAATATTATTTAATCCTACATTGCATCAGCACCTGTTACAACTAATATATCCAACTTTTGTTTTTCTTTGGGCTGTCAGCAGCTGAACAATGTTTTTTTCTCTCTGTTCTTACTTAGTCCTTATGTAGAAAGAAGAAAAGGAAATAAGATTGTACCTAAATTCTGGTCCAACAAAAATTTGGCTAACACTGGCCGGCACCTAGTGCTGCTCTAGGTGAGAGATCTGAGAACTTCAATGCAGTCATTCTAGGTAGAGGGTTCTGAGCATGGGATGACGAAGACGAGAGAAGTGAACTAATTTCCAATTAACCTCTCCAGTATAACTTCAGCTTGAATAGCATATATATATATATATATTATAAATGCTTCTTACAGTGATGGGAACTTTCTCAATTTTTGTAATTAACATCATAAGAATTTTGAATCTGAACATATAGTCTACCTGGCTTATAAATAGATTCATTTTTTTTATACTTCTCATTGTAGAAATGTTGAGAAAATTCTTCTAGGAACTAGAATTTGAACATTATGGATATGCATCTTGATTGGGACTGTGTTAAACAATTGGTTACTGCAGGTGAAAATGGGAAAAAGAAAGCATTCAGACTCTTGGGTAACACAAAGGGACAAAATACTGTCGACTAGAGCTGTATCAACTCGAGCTCACCTCTGTTCAAAAGACCCCCATGAGAAATGCACTGCATGTGCATCACCTATGAGTATGACTTGGTGTTTATATTATGCATTTTTTGTATGTAATTTCCATTAAATTAAAGGCATAATCAAGAAATTAGTCTACTATAATAGTTCAGTGAGAGGAAGAATTTTATTCTTTACCAAAAAATGGGAGCCTTCCTTTCTTCTGCGAGGCTGAACAGTAAATTGCTGTGGATTTCCACCAGAACTGTTCATCACAAAAGTTCTTACAAGTTTTGCAAACTCTTTGTTATGTAGTGTTTTACTTAAGATTTGATATTACTAGCTTACCACTGAAAATACTAAAATAAGTTGACATTGATATATAATAAGCTAAAACAAAATACCACACCATCCACACAAATAAACGCAAGATTTATGATGGAAACCCAATATGGGAAAACCCAACCAAAAGCTGAGGACTATGCCCAATGTTTGCAGCAATTTTCAAGACATCCTAACATCCTGTCCAACTAGACCTCATGGATTTGTAATAACGCTTTAACTAATTTATCTAAATTTCCAGAATTTTTTTCCATGGATTTTCTTCAGGAAAACCATACCATGATTTTTGTTGAGAAATTGAATCAATTTAAGCAATTAAAAATCCAGCAATCACAAAGCTTGTACACAATTCTACTACGAAACCCGACTATTTTATTTATAATTTTGAGAGCAAAATTACATCAATATAATTTGAGGAAAACCTCATGGATAAATCATCTAGAATGCTGGGTTGGATATTTCTTCAGCAATTTCACTGGCGCTCCGGCAACTCAATCCCTCAGCATTTATCAATCCGGCTCTCCTGGAAATATGTAATGTTCCTAAGTTAAAATATGCTAGTTTTAACTCACAATTTTTTTAAACCTTTCTTTGATGCACTTCTTCAAACATTTCAAAGAAAAACATTTCGTCAAACACTTGGAAGGAAAAGTAATAAACACATGCAACAGAGATATATGAGGGACAAAATGATGATTCTCTGATGCGAAGATTTACAATGCAATGACAATCTGCTGAACCTGACTATAGATCTGGCAATAATGAAACAACTCGTCCTGTAGAAGAACTGATCTCGGTCTGCCAAAAACACTGGAACCTTCAGCAACTTTGCTAACCTCTCTTAAGGATACGACCTCAGATTATGATGATCTCGTCCCAGTTAAATAATTCGACCCCTATGCTAATAAAACCACCTTCCAAATAGATTCGAGCTCTTTAGAAATAAGATCACAATACTTGATGGCTTAGCCTTATAATAATTGAGTTTGTCCACAAAATAATGCTAAACAATTTCTGCCTCCAATCCAAATGAAATAGGCCTCTTGATATATGTGCCTTCAGCCCTCAAGAGAGGATCTCTGTCTCTGCTATTCAGCCTCTAGTTAGATCACATGAATCCAGACTCTGAATTGATGCTAGCTACAGGAATTTGGCCCTCAGATTGGGTTTCCAATTGTGAGTAATTTCAGACCTCAGATGACACAGAAATCTTTCGAAATTCGAAGAATTCGACCAAGCTGAGGAATTCGACCTCTTTGCAGATAAATATTTTGGCCTTCAAGTATGCTGCTCTGATCTCCACAATAGATGAAATTCGTCCCCCAATCAGTGAGGAAATTCAGCCTTTTGAAAAGTCTGGACTCTGCCTCTTACTTATTTGAGATGGATTCGGCCCCTTCAAAAGATGACTCTTTCTGATAAAGGAAAGGATCTTGTTCTCCAGATAACAGGGCAATTCGGCTTCCTATTGTCACAAATATTTCTGTCCTGAAGGTAACTCATTCTCCCACAGTGCAATTCGGCCTTTGCAAAGAAGACCCTTGGCCTTCACTAAAGTAGTGCTCTCGGCCTTCTTTAAAATGATGTTCTCAGCCCCTGCAATTTGTAATATCCCGTTTAGATATTTTCATTAAAATATCAGGAGATTGCTTTATTTAAATTATGTCATAAATATTTTTAATTGAATTTCACATTTTCACCATGAAATCAACAGCACACATAAATTTTTTCTCTACAACCCAGAAATGTAGAAACTCAAAACACACATGAGAAATAACAACGAACTCAACTTTATTATATTATCTGGAGCAGTGTGGAAAAAGTCGGCAAAAAGTTGGGATTAAATCCCAAAAACCCGATTTTTTCAGCAAAACGATTAAATTGGCCAACTTTTAAGTTTTTGCAGACCTTTTCACTGCTGAAAAAGTCGCTATTTAATCGAATTAATCCTGATTTTATCGTGAGTCGACCGAAAAATTCTGCCATCTTGAGAGTTGAGACTCAGACAAGACTCAAGATTCAGGAGTTGATTCACTATTTTGATTTGTGATGTAGCACTAGACTTCATATACATATTATATATTAGCTTTCTTTACATGTTTATGTGGAAGTGCCTTTATTTGATGTTGTGGATACTCTAGATGCTAAAAAAATAAAAAAAAAATGAATATTTTTGTGTTTTTTTTTCAATTTTGCCGACTTTTTAAAAAAACTCCAAACTTTAACAAGTTTTTCAACTTTTGGACCCTTGCCGATTTAATCCCAACTTCGAGTTTTTCCACATTGATCTGGAGTAATACAATACATGCCGGTACATCTGCGGTTAGCTGAGCTGGAAACTAGCGGAGATGGCCCCTAAAAGTTGCTTGAAATTCTAATGTTGGCCTCCCACAATAAATTGCAACTGGAAAATATGCCCAAATTCAAGATCTGAATGATCCCCACTCCAATCTTCAGATCTACTCCAGATCTTATCCCCAAATATGCTACTGAAAATCTGTGAGATTTCTAGATGAAATCTCCTCAACAATGGGTTGGGTTTTCATCTCATGGGGCTTACTGAAGCTGAACCTTGCTTCCAAACGTCCTCAACAAGAGAGTATCACCAAAACAAGATGTCCCAAATGATTTGCTTCCCCTCCTTATATAGATCCAATGAATCCCTCTTGTTGATTTGGGGTAGCATCGAATGTGCTTTAGCCACGAAATTTGGTGGAGAGGTTGGGGCACATGAAATCTCCAATACCCAAAAAGGGTTTGGGCAGATTCTAAACAGATCAGGAGATACTAAAATAATTAATATTTTTAATGGAGTACCTAAGTCTAAACTTAGGGAAAATAAAATATTAATGTGTATTAATATGAACCTGTGTTAGAGTGGTCCAAAAGACATGGATCAAACTAGATCTAATCTTAGCCATTGATTAGGGACTTAATCTCGGCTGTTGAAATGTCAACAGGGAAAGTATAAGAGGAGGCTTGAGGGTCACTTGGAGAGCACACCAGATGATCACTTATTCTATTCTCTAGAGCGGGGTTTGCTAAGAGAGATAAAATCAGTGATCGGGAGAGCAGCTAAGGGGCATTGAGTATAGAAAAATAGAGAAGGCAGAGATTGTGCTGGGAGAGTAGCGCAACAGCCAAGGAGGGTGACGCAGAGCTAGCAATGGCTCACGCAGGGCCACACAGAGGCAACGAAGTGCTGCACAGAGCACCAGAGGAGCCAACACAACTGACACAGAGGCTCAAAGAGTTGATGCAGGGCCTCCTGGCGCTGACACAGGCCTAGAAAGGCTGATGCAGGGCCAGCGTGAGACAGAGGGGCTGACGCAGTCCAGATTAGGCAGACGCTGGGGTTGTAGGAGCAGTTTTGTGCTGAGGAGCTGCCAGATGGGTTTTTCGAGGTTTCAGCGAGAAGATTTCTCTCAAATTGTGAGGTATAGTTGCTAAGGAAATTCTCTGTTGGGTAGGCTAGTTTCGACACCCAGATTGTACTCTGATATTGCTTAATAAGGAAACCCTCAGATAGCTGCACCGGTTTTCCCGCATTGGGTTTTCTGGGGACATTGGTCCAAAAATAATGTTGTCATGTGGTGTGTTTGTTCTTGTTTCTTTTTGTTACTAATTTGTAATATGTTGAGCATGCACTTGTGTTTATTTTCAGTATTTACTTTGTAAATAACTTGTTAAAGAAAAATAACAAGTAGGTAGGAATAAATCAGAAAAGGTGCATGAAGGGTTTCTAAACTAAGTAAACTTAGAAACTTCAACATGGTTTCAGAGTGTGATTGCAGATCATAGGGGGACTAGAAGACATTAGCCGAGTGGAGCAATAGTAGCAGAAAACAACTGTCCCGAGGTGACAAAAGATTTTTCTAGCAGCGCAGAAGCCAAGAAGTGTGACGTAGAGCCAGCTAAAGCCACACAAAAGAAGGTGGGAACTGCACAGAGCCTCAGAGAGGCTAGCGTTGCTGACGCAGAGGGCCAGAGGGCTAACGCAGGGCATCCCAGGGCTGACGTAGACCCATCCGGGATGACGCAGAGCCAGCGTGAGGCAAAGAGGGGCTGACGCAGTTCACAGAGAGGCAGTTGCTGGAGTCTAGAAGGCTGCAAAAATATTGCAGAGTGGAGTTGGTGAGGTACTGTAGTCAGAACAGTACCTGACAGAGCAAGGCTAGAGGAGTTGTTAACGAGGGTTTCTAGCTAAGGAACCTAGATCAGCAACGCAGTTGCACAAGACGATCAGAGTAGGGGACATCTCGACAAGCGGCAAAAGGATTTCCAGAAGGGAAATCAGGACTCAGAGGGAGTCCAGAAGAGAACTTCTAGGAGGGAAGTAGAGAAGTGTCATGGCACTACACGGGGTAAGAGACCAGGATAGACTGGATGGAGCATCAAACTTTGCAGTCTGGAAGGCCAGAATCTTATCAGTGCTTGACAAGAATCGTGTTAAGAACTTCGCCTTGAAGGTTATAGCTATCCCAGTTGACCCAAATGATAATGACAAGTACGAAGAGGCGATGGCGAGGGCCAAGTGCATTATCCTTGACGGGGTCAAGGATCATGTGGTACCACATATAGCCTAGAAGGAAAGGACAATTGAGATGTGGGATGCTGTCAAGAACCAGCACCAGCATACTTTTGTGCAGAGAAGAATGCTGCTCGAGAACCAAATGAGGTCGCATCACATGAAGAAGGGTCAAACGATTGACTCCTTCCTCGGAGGACTGAATGAGATCTGAGATCAGTTGACTGCTATAGGAGCAACATCGGATCAGGAGCTTATGGTGAGGACAACCCTGAATGTTGTCTCAGAAGAGTGGGAAGTGTTTGTCCAGAGCATCTTGGGCAGAGGGACTCTCCTACCTTGGGACGAGATGTGGGCAACTCTTCTCCAGGAAGAGATTAGACGACAGTCAAAGACAGGTAGCAGCAGTAAAGTGATCAAGGTCAAGCAGGAGGAGGAGGATGTGGCCCTAGCATCTGAGGGAAAGCAGGAGAAGTGGAAGAAGAAAGATCTCTCCAAGATCAAGTGCTTCCACTGTGGGGAGATGGGTCATTATGCAACTCAGCGCCCAAGGAAGAAGAATAAGGGAGAGTCTTCCAAGAGTAAGGCAGTGCCAACATAGGCAGAGAAGGAAGTTTTGACAGATGATGACTGTGGCACGAGTGCACACACGCCACTTGAGCGGAAGTGGGGAGACATTGAGCTGTAGTCAGGGGGACTATAGGCGATGAGGAGAAGATCCTTGAGGTACCCAGCCTCTTGGATTAGACTTTGCTACGGGAGCCCTAACAAGTAGCAGGATTGGCTGAGGAGGTAGAGATGGATGCGGATGGAGCGACAGAGAGAGCTACAGTGCAGGAGCTGTGAGACAACGTAGAGCTAGCAGGCTACAGCAGTGCGAGAGGCACAAGAGTATTGTGCTAGTACAGGAAGGCACATAGAGGTTTGCAATGGTGCGAGATGCAGGGAGTTGTTGCAACAACGCAGAGGTCAGAGAGGGAGCACTTGTCAATAGCAGAGGGAGCTTCAGCATCATTGGGTGTTTCTAGCCCAACAGGGAGGTCAGTTGGGAGATCAATTACTTACTTCTTAGTAACTGAATTGCAGTGCAGCAGTGGGAAGCATGATGCAACTTAATGAGAGGAGGTGCAATGCAGATGCAGTGCTAGGAGAAAGGACCCGCAGCAGCACGGATGTAGAGGGAGCTGTCGTACAGATGCAGCAGTGGCAGTGGTAGAACCATGGGCGGCAGTACAGGAGGCACCAATGCAGAGGATGTTGGGCAGGAAGGCCTAGCATCAACACAGGTACCAATGCCGGATGATCAGAGTAATACTCAATGAGGGGTATTGCTAGAGCACAATCCTCGCTAAGAGGGAGTGTTGATTTGGGGTAGCATCAGATGTGCTCTAGCCACAAAATTTGGTGGAGAGGTTGGGGCACATTAGATCTCCAATACCCAGAAAGGGTTTGGGTAGATTCTAAACAAATCGGGAGATATTAAAATAATTAATATTTTTAATGGAGTCCCTAAGTCTAAACTTAGGGAAAATAAAATATTAATGTGTATTAATATGAATCTGCGTTAGAGTGGTCCAAAAGACATGGATCAAGCCAGATCTAATCTTAGCCGTTGATTAGGGACTTAATCTCGGCCATTGAAATGTCAACAGGAAAAGTATAAGAGGAGGCTTGAGGGTCACTTGGAGAGCACACCAAATGATCAGTCATTCTATTCTCTAGAGTGGGGTTTGCTAAGAGAGATAGAATCAGTGATCGGGAGAGCAGCTAAGGGGCATTGAATACAAAGAAACGGAGAAGGCAAAGATTGTGCCAGGAGAGCAGTGCAGCAGCCAAGGAGGGTGACACAGAACCATCAAGGGCTCACACAGGGCCATGTAGAGGTAGCCAAGTGCTGTGCAGAGCCCCAGAGGGGCCAGCGCAGCTGACGTAGAGGCTCCCAGAGTTGACGCAGGGCCTCCTGGGGTTGACATAGGTATAGAAAGGCTGACGCAGGGCTAGCGTGAGACATAGAGGGGCTGATGCTGTCCAGATTGGGCAGATGCTGGGGTTGCATGAGCAGTTTTGTGCTGAGGAGTTGCCGGAAGGGTTTTCCAGGGTTTTATCACCGAGATTTCTCTCAAAATGTGAGGTATAGCTTCTAAGGAAATTCTCTGTTGGGTAGGCCAGTTTCGGCACCCAGATTGTACTTTGATAATGCTTAATAAGAAAACCCTCAGATAGCTGCACTGGTTTTCCCGCATTGGGTTTTTCTGGGGACATTGGTCCAAAAATAATGGTGTCATGTGGTGTGTTTGTTCTTGTTTCTTTTAGTTGTTGATCTGTAATATGTTGAGCATGCACTGGTGTTTATTATCAGTATTTATTTTGTAAATAACTTGTTAAAGAAAAATAACAAGTAGGTAGGAATAAATCAGAAAAGGTGCATGAAGGGTTTCTAAATTAAGTAAACTTAGAAACTTCAACACCTCTCCAACCTTCTAGAAGCACTTTATTTTATTATTTTATTTCCTTTCTATAAGATTCTCCCCTTTACTTTATTTAATTGACTTTTATTTTATTCTACTTAAGTCACTTTCCTCCTTTTAGCCCTTTTCTTCAATTAAAAATTTCCCCTTTTTATTTAATTAGTGACTAATTAAAGTCACTTTTAATCTAGGAAAATGGAAAATCTGCCTCTACAATCTCTCCAGCCACTGAAAGTCACTTTTGGCCATCCCATTCTATAGATCTCTTTGCTCTAGTTTCAACGAGCTATTGCACTAAGGTGTTTCATCAAACATTCCTCCCAAAATGGCACCTTAAACATATTTAATTAAGATATGCTCAATAATAACCCCATTTTTTGGGAATTGTCGGAATGCAACAAAACCAAGAATAAGTTGTGTGAAATTGACCCTGATGATGAAATATGGCAAGTGAACTTTGTCGAACCCATAGACTCCTCCAGAACCCTCTGGACCCACTGATAACAAGATCTTGCTTCTATGACCAAGCTATCACAAACCCTGGAAATCCATCCTAGACACATTATAAGGGAAATTGAAAATGGGAACATTACAAATCCTCCCACCCCAAGATTCCTTGCCCTCAAGCAATCTACATTTGACCACTATAGAGGCATATATACACTGATTCCAGGATCCCATACAAACCATTGTGCGACACCATGCTTCTGTGCTAACCATGAATGGATCCCTCAATACTTGGATCCCAAACCAATCTCTAACTCATCTTGTTATCAATAGATCCCAATAACACCATGGCCAATCATCATTGCCAATGCCTAAGGGCTCTTGCTGTGCTATACCCATGGCCAAAAATATTTTCCCAAGAGTCACCCCATCAATAGGATACCAACTCATAATCCCCCACAAATCCATCTCGTGGGAAAGAAATGCATGAATACCTACACATAGAACAAGTATGAAGCAACAAAACTTATAGCTTGTTGACTTTTAATGTAAAAATACACAAAGGTATTTGCAATAATTTATTAATATATAAAAATGTACAAGTGATGTAGAATGTTACAATGAGGTCCCGCATATATACTAGGCAAGTGTCCCTTCATGATTGGGCATGTCTTTTTAGAGATGCCTTTTCACTTAACTAATGACTTCTTAACATAATCATTACTTGATTATTTAGTATTTATTTAATTTTATATAATTTATATTCATAACATTGCCTTCTTCTTCGAAAAGCTTTGTTCTCAAAGCTTAATTTCCAACAATTTTCTTCACCTTGTGTTTTTCATCTTGGCATATGTAATTCGTTACTGATACCTTAGCATGTAGAATTTTCTTCGACATGTTGTCTTAACCAGGGTAATATAATTTAATTTTTAATGTTGTCTTAAAGGTAGGGTGCTCTATCTCCTTTTTTTTATTTTTATTTTTATTTTTCTTAATTTAATTGTTAATATTTTAACTATAATATAATAGAATTATATAATATATATAATATAATTATTATTAATATTATATATCTAATATATTATATATATAAATTATATATTAACATCTTTTTTATTAATTTTTAAAATAATCGTATAATTAATAATTTAATTAATTAAGTAATTTTAATTAATTAAATTACCTTAATTTAATTTATAAGGTGCTCTAATGTATTTTGACCTGCCAGCATTTTCACCAACGCAATGTTATATACGCTCCATTGAATAATTGAACGTCGTGTCAGCATACCTTGTCCACTGTATATTACACCGATTATAATTCTTATGAAACGACGCCTGAAACCTTCACAACCATAGTTGCGGGGGAGCACCCCCCCCATCGAACCCGCTCCCGAAGCGTGCTCCGGGCGGGAGCGGCTTGGGAGCGCGCTCCCTAAATCGCTCCCGGACGGGAGCGATTTTCGGGAGC
>APFE030210902.1:1215-44656 GCA_000404065.3 Pinus taeda
GCGTTGAAGGGATCAAACAAAACTGAGGAAGAAAGTACTGCTGCAACTTAGTGACCTTATGAAACCATATCTCAATATAGCTTTGATATCCTATCTATTCTCGCACCCCATTTTGTTATTTCTAGGCTTGATCCCCAACCTTTGAGATAGACATGTTCTGTCTTCTTCATTAGTACATCAATCTGCTTGACCCAGGTGCAGTCCCGACCCAGACTAAATTTAAAATATTAATATACAATAGTTTGATATATATATATATATATATACCACGTTGCAATGATTCAGTGGACCACATGTCAGTATAAACATGTAACAACATGTTATAAACCTTATCCATTCGTGGCGCCTAGTTTTTATTTCAGGCCAACCCCTAATCTCAACCTAAGTGGGTCAACCCCCTTCATGGGTAATTAGCTCCTTGACTCAGTGCAGTCCATACCCCGAATATTGATTAATAAATAAATATATAATATTTTAAATATATAGATATATATATATATCATGTGATAGTGACTGAGTGGCCTACGTGGTAGTGTATCATTGTAACACCACCGTTCATCTTCCACATGGCAGCGACTCAGTGGCTCAAGTGGAAGTAGTTACCTCAAAGGCCAATCGAGGTTGCCCTTATCCATCAAGGTGGATAGTTTTGTTATTTCATGGCCCAACCCCTAACCATCGATGCTCTTTTATTTTGTGTCTTGAGAAATTTTCCTTTGTCCACATCACTCTTTATTTCGTTGCATTGTGATAGGGCAATGAATATGTTTTCAATCCAAAGTTGTCATGACTAGGTCATAATTAGGCTTGATGGATTAGGGTTATCTGATTAGAGCTATAAGGTTTCATTCCTAGATAGCTTCTCCGCAATGTGACTCTGTGCATGATGTTATTGTGGTATGATTAAGAAGGTCTTGGCAAGTTATGAGTAGTTTGATGGATCTTAGATCCAATGACTTTTATCAAGTTTTTCTCCATTCTTACACTTTCTACACATCTGGAGAGGATTTAGCTATTCTTTGGCTACATTGGTTTTGCAATAAGCTAGACATGCATGATTATCCTTCGAAATTCACAATGGCTCACTAGATCATCCACTGATGCTATCTCTCCCGAGCATACAATAAGGATACTCTTTATTAGTCCATCGAGTTCTCAGAGTACAAAAAAGGACACAGGGAGTTTGGAATTCATCACATAAATGGGAAAATTCTCTTCAAGGGTCAAAAATCGGCATCAGGTGTATGGACAAGGGTGCACATGGTGAGCTTTTAGTCTATAAACATTTTTCTTTTAGGGATAAGGAATTCCGGGTAGGCCACCCCTAGCCAAAAATGTAATACCTTCTAAAGGGTCTCCGACTCTCTTTCCAATAACAAGGATGTCCTATACATTGTTCATGGTGGGATAACTTCATCTACCTGTTAACTTAGTGTTGACATACTACATAGGGTAAGGCCTTTGGTGTCAAGAAGTTCAACAACAAAGCAATGCAAGTAAATTCCTCCCATGAGGTTATGTTGTACCCAAGAGAGTACATTACACTGTAGGCTACACAAGCCTTCATGTGGTGTTACAACCTAAAAGCTAAGAGATAAGAATATCCTTAGCACTCCTAATGGAGATCCACATTTTGTAACATGGGATTGTTGCCCTCATCAGCTTATAGGTTTGGTTGATAGCCTATACTCAATGTAATATATTAATTCAAATAAAAAGAGTCCATTGTTAAATATTGTCATAGTTAGTCTAGGTCTTGGCAGACTCTGTGATTCCTTTCACACTTTGCAATTTATATTATTGTTATTTAATTTTTCTATTTCTATTTCTTTTTATTTTTAAGAAAAAACTATTTGTTTTATATGCTACTTTCTAAATTTTCCATGTAGATAATAAAGTTTTCAAAACCATTAGTTAACATGACCAATATTTTTTTGGGAAAGAATTTATTGCCATAAATTGTTATTGTTTTTACATTGCTTTAAAAAATAAGTTTATTTTTTATTATAAAATATATATAAATTAATTACGATTCCAATGAGTAAGGATTTTAAAATCAACAACGATTAGGATTTTCCCACTTAACACTGTAAATAGAGGCAATATTGCATTAATTACATAATCCAGCTTCTTGAGTGAGTTGTTATTAATTGTTCATAAAAATACGAAGGAAATTTAATATAGTAGCACCTCTCTACTAATGGTGCTTTAATATTTTCATTTATTTTGTTTAGAATTTCCATGTAGTGAAAACATAATTGTTTGAGCCAAATCAATGGATTAATTTGGGGATAGTGGCAATGTAATGGTAATAAACAAAAATTATGCTGCAACTAGAATTCCCCAAAGCAAGTCAATGGTCCGGACTTCTCTCCTTTCACCAAACTATTTCACTGCCCACTCCTGACTCTAGATTATGTAGGGCAATTTATTCATATGTTCATTTATTTGATTTGAGTAGTAATTTATTATTGACAACTACCCACAAAAATTCATGATAATATAATTATAATTATAATAATCCCAACCAAAGATTGAATTTTTTAAAACATGGATTATAATGCAATCACTAAATTTTATGCAATCCTACACATTTAATGAAATTACCTATAGCTTTAACACTTGATAAAGTTTGCATGTAACTTTGCAAAAATTGCTGCAATTTAATGTGTATCATGGAAAGACATTGTTAATAAAGTATGTGACTCTCTTTGAATTGCAATAGATTGATTCGTTAATAGTCAGTAGGATATTCATTCTAAAAACTTATCTAAAGATATGAGCAATTTTAAAAAATAAATTAAAAATGAAAAACACATATCACGAGCATACACCCTTTATAACTCAGGTTATTCCATGTGGACAATACTTATGGGTCACAAGGGAAACAGCTTACGAATGACAGTTTATTAGTGTGTACTTTCGCTTAACTCACCTCAATCATCGTTGAGGCTAATTATAATCAACCCCTGAGTGTGGGTCTTGTTGTCCCTTAAGAAACCAATTTCTTGGCTGTGTAAAAATTCTTCTTAAGATGTTAATTTTTATTATTCATGTCACTTATTTTTATGATGTATCCTCAAGTGAAGGGCCTGAAGAATTGACTTTTAACCCTTAATATTGAGCTGATATGAAAGTCTCAGAATGCCATATGATGTTGAATATAAATGCCGTGTGAAGAATGCTTTGAGATGTTAGAAATAATATGTTATTTTTCAGAGAAACTATTATCTGTAACTTATAAGAAATGTAGAAGTAGGAACTTTAAATATAGGAGCACTATTTTAAGGAATTTTAACTTCATTCACATAAATAAACAAAGGCTTGCACTTCATTACCATACTTGAAGAGAGGAAGACACATGATGACACATAACGGAGAGATTACAAAATCACACCCAACAATGTGTGGAAACTTCTTGATTCTTTAATTAATCATCAATTTATCAAGAATACAATAGCATAGTCCCCAGGTTCTTCAAAATTCAAACTTTTTTTCTATAATTTTGCCTCTTGTTATACATCATGGCATAGTTGGTAACTACCAAAACTGCCAAAACTGCTTAACTACCTTCTAACTATCTGAAGTAAAAGCCATTACATAATATTACATTGGAGGGTAAAAGACACCTCATTGTCCTCAAGAAAATAAGATAACAAGAAGTAACATAAATTAGAGTATGATTGGTGATTGTTGCTCACTGTTTGAATTTGTAGCTTGAGTAGATGGTCCTGCTGATGCATCTTTTGTCTGCCCTATCATCCATTCCTTGCACTTTCTCCCTAATGGTACATTTGACTTGGGTGCTTCCTCTAATTTGTCAAGTTCTATTCTGCAAGCTCTAATCCTACCATAAGTAGGCTTGTTGGTGAACAGAGTCTTCACCAATTAGACAAGCTTAAAATCTTTGTTCAGGTAGTTCAAAATGGTGGCCCCTTTTAATACTACTCTTTTTTCATGACTGTTATCAACTTTTCTTTTTTCCTCAACTAACAAAGTCTCATATGTTTTCCATGGGAGCAATTTTCCTTGTAGATCCCAGCAAGAACGAAGTCCAACCCTAACCCTTTTATCAAATAAGATGTTAAACTTTCAAATTGCTTCCTTCATCTCATTTATCTTCTTCTCACATGTATTCCTATAGATGTTCCTGACAATAATTTTGTTAAAATCTCTTGCACATGTTGTTCTCTCTGGCATGTCATGTTCCTTCAATTCTGCAATAGATTTAGAGTTAATGAAATCTATCATCATCTTTGCAAACTTTGATCTATCTAGATCCTTTTGCTTATTTTTTATGACAACCTCTTCCATATCCCAAACTAATGTTTTCTCTTCTGATATAATTAGAAGAAGCTCCCAAATTCCCTTAATAAGCTCAATGACTTCATCCCAAAGGATTTCTTTGGCTTGAATTAAGGACATATTGCCCTTCATTTTCTACTTTAGACTTTTGATTTCATCTTCAACCCTCAAGAGATCTTCCCTGTACTTCTTTACATTATCTTTCTCCCTTACTGCTTCTTCTTCACTCAAATTCAATAACTTGCAAGCTGTTTCCAGTTCTCTTTGGTCTTTCTTTACATCATGCTCAGCCATGTAAAACTTGTGCTACTGGATCATCTATGTTTTTTGGCATTACTATTGTACAAACATGAGTGTCCACCTATTGTTGCAGCTTGTCCAAAGATTCTTTAAGTAAATAAACTTCTTTAATCTTCTACAACACGTCATGTAGGAAATTTTCCTTTTCATATTCTAATTCAACTATCCCTGCAATGGTGGGATGCTCACCTGTAGGTAGATTCAAGTTCTTTTTCAAAGCCCCAACCTCTGATTTGGCAAATTGCAATAATTTCTGAATAGTAGGTTGGTCATTAGGATTGACACCTATTTTGATGATAATCTTCTTTAGCTCATCCACCTGAGCATTCAAAGCTCTTGAGTTGTCTTTCTCCAACTTTAACTGCTTAATCACCTTATTTAACATTTTCTCTGCCTTGACAACTGTTGCATTTGTCTTATGTAGATCATTTATGATCAATTGCCTAGTTTGCATATGAAAACAGATCTTGTCAAGCATTGGAAGCTTGTGAGTGTCAACAGTTAAATTCACATTCTTGAAATTGCTAGTAGACCCCACTGATATTTCTGTAGGATGAGAAAAAGAAATTTTGAGTTGTCTTTTCTCCAAATCCATGGGATGTAGCAATCTTGTTTTTTCAAGAGTTACCTAAGACTAAAATTGAGCCTCTATATTTAACTTCATCTTCTGATTTCTCTTAGCTATTTGAGCAAACATGCTTTGAATTAAAGGAACCTGATCATGAACATGTTCTCTTCAATATGGGGAAGTTGGGGCACCTTCTATTTCTCCTAACTGAATCACTAAACCAGGTTGTTCTGAAGACATTACATCCTGAAGCTTGGTCCTTTTTGTTTCTTTAGATTCTTCCTCATCCAGATCAATAACTTCCTCTCTAACCCTCCGGACCCCTTTTTCTATAATGCTAGGGGTCTCAATCTTTGTCCCCTGTGTGTTTTACAAACCTCCATTTGCCAAATTTTATGTTTTAGGTCTACTTTCATGTACAAAAGTTGAATAGCCATTCCTCTCTTTTGAATAATTTGGTGAGGGTCATAAGCCCACTCAACCCCCAGTAAAAGACACATGTCACTCGACAATCTTTCAACCTCCTAGGAAACCTGTCTGGTGTTTACAATGAAGGGTCCGAATACCTTAGGCTACTTGAAGAAGAAGCCTTTCTTCAAAGGAACAAAATGAACTTGATCAACATTTAATATTTTCCTAATAAATTCAAGGGCAGAAAGCCTCATTGGCACAAATTTGGGTCACATGTAAGGTTTGATAGAGGCTCCATAAAACCTAATTTCTCCATGCTCTTCAAAGATGAACCAATATTCACATCTCACATCCTCACTTAATTGAAGACACTCTTGAGCTTTAGGAAGGAAAGTTGGGGGTAGGCTTCCATTCAAAATTTTATAAGCCATTGGAAGGAATAAAGAATTAAAATAAAATAAAGCACTATCTCCTGGATCACCCCTTATTAGGTTTGTCCAGAATACCACTGGTTGTTTCTTTCTATTGATATCAACAACATTTAACCCCATATCGGAAAAATGTTCAACAATCTGGTACAAAAATAAATAAGCAATGACTGAAGGAAATTTGAAAGAACCAGTGCGAGGGAAAGTCATAAATTGGGTACTGATAACATATAGCCAGAATGTTGGAATGTTTAGTATTGCCTTTGGCTTCATCATTAAAGAGAAAAACCCTAGCACAACTTTATCCACCTGCTTGGAGTCTTCTTTCCCTAGAATCTTGGCAATTACTTGCAACACAGGTCTTATGTGAACTGCAAATATTTCTAAAGAGAAGAGATTCCCATCTAGGGAAAATTGACTAGATTTAGGAGCCAAGAAAGAGGTGACATGATAAAGCTACTGAGGAGACATGTTATCATAACAAGAAATCACGGATTCTTCAGTAACTGTGGTGTAAATTCCAGACACAGGGAAATTCAAAGCATCTTGTGCTACCCATGGGCTTACTTGAAAATCGCTCTCGCCTAACTGATTCATTAAAAATACTTCTTGGGGTACATTGTTGAGGCTAGCCATTAAATAATTAAGGAAAAATGAGTGATGGGGACAAAAGGAGCTATAACACCTGACCTAACCATTTCCATGAATATAGCAGACTTCTTATGGTTTAGAATGACCTCTTGATATAGTTAATGATGTTTAATTGTACAGAGGGTATCAAAATTATCTTGTTCAAAATCCATTAATGGGGTATGGACAACTGATGAGGAACTTACTTGTTTGGCTATGGTGACTGTAGGTGATAATTTGTTGGTGATGGCTTTCGAGATGGTTAGCAACTCATATTTGTTGAACTGGCCACAATGTCACTTAGTACTAAAACAAAATACTAATACAACAGGGTTTTACCTCTCTTTATATATATAATATTCCAATAGGGGGAAAAACCTATAATTAATGTAACTAATTAATGGAGTGGCAGATGAGGTGATGGGGTACAGTGAATGTGGTGGATGGTAATGAATGAGAGTGGTGGGTGAGATGGAGGAGATGAGATGTAGTGGAATGATGGGGGTGGCCCGCTACGGGGGTAGGGAGTGTGCAGGATGTTCATCGGGCTTCAACCCTCGCAATAATCTCATGTCGTAGCTCTCGGTCAAACGCCTTGACTTCATGGTCAACTATGGGGGTTGAGCTTGAGTTATAAATCATGCTCATTTCTCTCCCACAAAGCACTTTTACCCGCTTCTCAAACCCACACTTTCTTAAATCTTGACATATTTCTGATAATTTAACATATGGGTTGGGGTGCCACCTTATATCAGATTCGGAAGCCATCAATAATATAAAACAAATCACTAATTTCAAACTTCCACATTCTCTTTTAATTTTGTTTCTAGAACATAATATTTGACTTTTATTTTTATTTTTTGTGATAAAATTGTAAAAGAAATTTAAATGATGATGGATGCTACAACAGGTCCCACTTGAATAGCTTGGGAGGTCAGGCCCAACTTGAGTTCGAGAATCATGTCTTCCTCTCCCTTATTTTTCCTCCATGCACCTTCGAATATCGACTAATTTATAGGCCCATAGCATAAGGAGGGTTGGTTAGGTTTCTGTTGGATAAAAATTAATCAAACAATTTGTAAAGTAAACATTAGAAAATATGTATTTTTTTTTAATTTCTTAATTCTATTTATTTATGTTTTGATTGGTTTAGAGCACTTTTCTTCTTATTTAAAAAGGGTATTTGTGCCTCCATATCTTTTGTTTGAAGGGGTATTGAGTTAATATTGTGTATGGTGAGGAGGGTGGAATGTTGTTGGATTGTTTAGTTGTGATTAACTAATACAGCACATAATAAGGACCTTGTGTTATCATCTTTATTTTTTTATATGGTTTGTGACATATGATGATAAAATAAATTTAATTCTTTATGAATCTTTACAAAAAATACTTTGTTGTACCTATCCTTGTGCACGACATGGTTGGGGGTTGGCGTTATATCACTTTACACATTGTCAAACCAAAACAGGATCTAACCTCCAATTATTTAGGGTCGAAAACCTCCAACTACGAGTCCCACTGGAACAGGTCGAAAGGTTAGGGTTGACATGGCATAAGGAGTTAGGCCTCCTCCCTATTTTATTTATTTTCTCCACGCACCTCAGATTTTCAATTAATTACTATGCCCATAGTGTGAGGTTGGGAGGTTGTGTCTTTATTCACCTTATATCTCTTCTTGGGACTTAAATTTGCTTCAATTGATCCAAGTGCATCTTGGTGGCCACCCTGCAAAGTCCATCAGGACCCCCATCATTGTTTCTCTCAGCATTTTCAATTTCCTTAATTGTAGCACAACTTACTATTTTTAGCAGCTTTTCGGGTCCTGAACTTCTGGAGCCGTTTTGAGGCCATAAACGATGTTTTTTGGGAAATCTGGTGGCAACATGGGTCCGTGGCCCCATGTTTCCCTTCCCAAAGAAGTAGCACTCGGATAGATCTTTCTAACAAGGTATTGTACGCGTCAAACGAAGATCGTATGCCAAAGTTACGACCCCGGGAAGTTGATGTACCAATTTACCCAAACGGGGCCCACAGATTGGCGTTTCATCTTCTAGGGTTACGTTTTGGAATGTTAAGGGTTTTCCATTGTTTCTCGACAATAAATAGCCCTTTGGGCCTCATTGTAAGAGAGTTCAAATGCATGTAGCCACCACATCTCTTCTCATAGATAAGCTACCATCGCTCTAGCTAGTTTATTTCCATTACTGTTTGTAAGCATATTTCAGTATTTTATATTAATGAAATGAAGTATTATATCTGCTGCATATATATGTTTATGGTTATCTTTGTAATTTGTTGCATTCCTATTTAAGTTCGGATCAGTGGTATTAGAGCGGTATGATTTTTCTTTGTTTTTCTTTGCATGTCCCCAACAAGGTCGGGATATAAGGAGTTAGGGCTTGAAATGGTCAAACCTTTGCAAGACCAACCTCGAAAATCCCGATGGCCTCCCATGGTGGATGAGAAGAAAGACAAGGGGGTAGGAGATCCTATCCAAATATTGCTCGAAGAAGCCCTTGAGCGATAGCGGAATGCGTTGATGGACAGCTTTGCCCAGATCCTTTAGCGGCTACCCAGAAGCAATGCATCATCTTCCAACAGCTACTCTGGAAACGCCACGCCCTTTAAGGTACAAATTAATTTTGAAATCCCCATATTCGAGGGTCAGATAGACACAGATGCCATAGATAAATGGTTAAATATGCTAGAGGGTTATTCTTCTGTTCATGAATTTTCGCATCGGGAAAATATTGTTTTCGCTCTTCTCAAAGCAGCCCCCCACGTCAAGGACTGGTGGGAAACCTACTACGAGTAGAAGTATGAAAGTACTGGCTCACTATCTATAGCCGCACCCACCTAGAATTCATTCCGGGATCCCATCAAGGAGTAGTACTACCCTGTCAAAAGCTATGAGGATGAATACATAAAGTGGACCACGCTGCAGCAAGGAAGGGACCAAGACATGTTGGAGTTCACCAATCTTTTCCATACCCTTCGCACAAAGTTGGGTATCAAGGATTCGGAGCAGCATTTGACACTCAAATAATGTGGCTGCCTACATAAGTAGATCTAGGAAGAAATAGAATTCCCGAACATCTCCTCGCTTGGCACAACATACCAATATGCCATCAAGGTCGAGCAGAAGTTTGAACAAAAGAAGTTAGACTTTGGGTCTATGAATCCAAAGCAAGGGCAAGGTGCCCCTAAACCATAGAACAAAGGACAAATCCAAGGCGGGGTAGCCCAAGACAACCTTCCAAAGCTACAAGCAAATAATAGCACTGCGAAGTCGAAAAAGGACACGGGAAAATGGTGTGAGTTCCATAAGAGCTCCACTCACAACACAAGTGAGTGTCGGGCCAAGCAATCACTGGTGGCTGAACTACAGGTTTCAGAATCAAATGCATGTTCCGACTCTGAGTCAGAACTCGACAAGGGGAATGACAAAGGGAAGTAGATCATTGATGCGGATCCCAACAACACTGTTACTACTGCCAAGATCCAAAAAAAATGAACCCGAAGATCTAGAGGAGTAGGAGCATCTCTTCCACTCCTAGATGTGGGTAAAGAGCTCCTCGCTATAGTTCATTGTCGATAGTGAGAGCCAAAATAACCTCATTTCAGCAGAGGTCGTGAAGCGGTTAGGCTTACCGACCACAGCACATGCACAACCGTACACCATCGAGTGGCTTCACCAAGGACAGGATCTTCGCATGACCGAGCAGCGTCACCTTCTATACAACATCAAGCCCTTCACGGATGAGGTATTGTGTGACATTGCCCCCTTGAAGTTTGTGATGTATTATTAGGATAACCATACCTGTGGAAGCAACATGCTGTGTATGAATCAAGGCCCCGTGCTGTTATTATTACATTGGAAAATAACTTGTACAGGATACTAGAGGTAGCACTGCCTACTGCCATCTCTTTGATTATGACAAAACAATGTAGTAAGCTCATTTCCCAAATCAGGAAATTTATTTCCCTCATGATACGCCCTCAAGGAAAGAAGAAATGATGGCCAAGACCTCCAGACAGGGCCCCTCTGCACAACAACTATACATGGATGCCCTGTTATGCCACCTGGGTCACCTTTGTGTTCCTTGAAGCGAGTGTGCCAAGATGATTTTGGAAGCACACTACAGTTGGGCTACGGGGAATTTTAGGGTCGAGAAAATAGTGGCAGTACTGCAAAAGTATTTCTATTAGCCGAATCTTCGATAGGATGTTGGGAAGTACATCAGATCATGTACTACCTTTGCCATTGCCAAACCGACCATCAAGAAGCAAGGCCTCTATGCCCCACTGCCTACCCCTAGTCGACCTTGGGAATCCGTCTCCATCGATTACATATTAGACCTTCTTTCCACTAAGCATGGAAATGAATGTGTTTTTGTGGTCATTGACAGGTTCTCGAAGATGGCCATTATGGCGGCCTCCAAGAAGAATATCACAACAAAAGCCACTGTTAAACTCTTCTTTGAATGAGTGTGGGTGCACTTTGGGATCCCATAGTCTATCATCTCAGATCAGGACAGTCGGTTCCTCAGTACACTTTGGTCAAGTCTCTGGTCAATGTTGGACACCAAACTTACCAAGTCCACAACCTTCCATCCTCAAACTGATGGCTAGACATAGGTTGTTAATAGGATGATTGTGCAAATTCTCCACATGTACAACTCAAAGCATCCACACACATGGGACGAGAGCCTCCCCTATGTTCAGCACAGCTGCAACTAAGCTCTTCACATTTCGACTGGCCATAGCCCTTTTCAGGTGGGCTTGGGATTCCAGCCACTATGCCCCATTGATGTGGCCATGCAACTTGCAGCTACTCACATAGATTCGGCTCATGCCTAGTTTGAAACAGACAAGGCAACTAGCTTCATTGAGCACATCCAACATATTCGCCAGTAGGTCCATGACATTCTAGAGAAATCAAATGCCAAGTACAAGCAGTGACATGATCAACATCAGGTGTCACACAAGTTTAAGGTGGGCCACAAAGTTTGGTTGCATTTGCTAAAGGAACACCTTACTGGAGCCTACTGGAAACTGAGACCACTCCAATATGGTCCTTACACCATTACTAATGCTGTGGGAGACAATGAATTTGAGCTCAATATTCCCCCATTCCTTGGCCTGCACCCAGTGTTAAATGTGGATCACCTTCAGCCATACTTTCCACCATTGCTAGACACATCCAACATTGCAGAAAAACTCACACCCACAGAATTAAATCCAGATTGCATGGAATAAGCTGCAACTGATCGAATCAGGGACACACAGATCAGGAACACTTGCCAACAGAATATCCAACTGTATCGAGTTGGCAAAGTAGGCCAACTCCTTCACCAGGGCAAGTGGCTCACCAGGGACCAAGTTCAGCGAAAGTTTCGTCATCTTAGGGAGGAACTCAATGCAATGGGGACCATTGCTTCCTAAGGGGGGAGGAATGGTCCAGGTGGATCTTGGTTGCCACCTACCAAGTCCACCTGGACCCCCATGATTGTTTCTCTCAGCATTTTCAGTTTCCTTAATTGTAGCACAACTTACTATTTTTAGCAGCTTTTCGGGTCCTGAACTTCTGGAGCCGTTTTGAGGCCCTAAACGATATTTTTTGGGAACTCTGGGGTCAACATTGGTCCAAGGACCATGTTTCCCTTCCCAAAGTGGTAGTGCTCAGATAGATCTTTCTAGCGAGCTGTTGTACGCGTCAAACGAAGATCGTATGCCAAAGTTACGACCCCACGAAGTTGATGTACCAATTTACCCAAATGGGGCCCACAATTTGGCGTTTCATCTTTTAGGGTCAGGTTTTGGAATGTTAAGGGTTTTCCATTGTTTCTCAACAATAAATAGGCCTTCAAGCCTCATTGTAAGAGAGTTCAGAGTCATGTAGCCACCACATCTCTTCTCAGAGATAAACTACCATTGCCCTAGTTGGTTTACTTCCATTACTGTTTGTAAGCATATTTCAGTATTTTACATTAATGAAATGAAGTATTATTTCTGCTGCATATCTATGTTTATGGTTATCTCTGTAATTTGTTGTGTTCCTGTTTAAGTCCAGATCATTAATCCTAGCTATGAGATTCAGTCAACGATCTTTCGCGTTGCAAGGACTAGCCACTCTTTTCCATTTTATCAACCTCGTTAAATATATCAATGCTCCTTTTGTAGTAGTGCTAAGAGAAGTTGGGGATATGATTATTTCTGAAAAAATTTAATCTCCCATGTTCCTACCTCTCAACCGAACAATTTGTCTAATCCTCTGCCCTAGACCTTGCCTCGAATTGGTTTTGAGTCAGTGTCAAAACTGGGAAAGCTATTTCATTTTTTCGAAGTACCTTCAACTATTTGGCTACCCAATTTTTGTGTCCTCTGTCTGTGAATAAAATAATATTTTTTCTCAACTTTACCGCCTTTCATCATTCTTAAATTATTCTTTTTTTTCTAATTAAATGAGTCATTTCTTTAGTTTCATTGTAGGTCTTAAATAGACGTTTTCTCAACTACGATGTTGATCTCGCCTCATTTATTAAAAAATGGTTAAGAGGTGTTTTCACATTAATTTGAAATTTGTTGTGTTTCATGTGAATTAAACAAATCGATGTCGAAAAATTTCAAAACCTTGTGTTTCTAATTAAATATCCTATGTTAATTGCTCTCTGAAACCACAAGCTGAAAGCCTGAACTTCGACATGAATTGCAACAATTTGTTCTATAACCGGCAAATTCTAGTAGGTGGTGATATTTCAAAAGGGCTATTTTTATTCAATTATATAGGTCTTCATAAAAAATATTATTATTTGTTTTATTTCCCATACAAACCACAAAATGGGAAAAAGAATAAATCCACTGCTTCAAGGCAATGAGTTCAACATATTAAAGAAAGACTAAAAGAGCTAGAAGATCTAGAACTAGGAAGTTATAATATGAACTCAACTTTGGTTTCTAACACCACTTTCTAATGCAAGATGCAGGTACAATGGAATGGGTGGAAAATTATAATTTGTTTGAGAATAAGGAGTGGCTAAAGTGAGAAAGTTTTTGTAAGGATAAAAATTCAAAGTATGAGGACACTAGAAGGACATAATTACACATCGTTATTGCTAGGGCTAAAATATTTCATTACTTTGACATGCTACAATCGATTTTGGGTCATATTGACATTCACATAGGTGTACTTATAGATTCCAGTAGAAAGGTGATAACATCCTAGAGTTTCAACACCATTTAAACAATTTATAAGCTTAGTTCTCATGAACTTTTATTTACTTATAAGTTTCTTGATAATTTCAACAACACAGTTTTTAAATAAAGTGGAAAAAATTATGATAAATTGATTAAAGACTGGTTATAGGAAGAGAAATAACCTCAAGCCATCGAAGGATTTCCCTATTGTTATTTCCAAAATGCCTTTAAGGTACATCATCAAAATGTTGTCTAGTTTATATGAGGAAAAGGACCCTAAGCATGGCAAAACATAGTGGCTTTCATTGATTCACATTATCCACCATGACTCTAAAAGGTTTCAATTAGGCTAACATGCTCTCTCAAAACTTAACATATGCTTCGAAGTTAGAAATCTCATGCCCTCCACGCTATGAACACATTTTTTTATGTCTTCTTATCTCTTGGACATTGTGTTTGCCTCTGTCCTCTTTCCTCTCATGGAGTGGAGTTATCCCATCAATGATCAATTGCCCATTCTAAATTATGCTTCAACATTATGGGAAAGTAATTATAAATTTCATTTTGATGACATTTGTAGTTATGTAATGACCCCTCTACATGAAGTCATCTTTGGTAGTGCACCACCAAGGATTAGCTAACATTTGAAAGAGGCACTTAATCAAATAAGAGATTGGTTCGTTTAAGGGTTATTTTCCTATATTAGAATATATGGGAGTGAGGTTGGTCCACGTGTATTTCTAAGGTACATTCCTAGAAGAATTTGTCTTATAGAAGTAGAAAATCAAACTTTAAATGGTCAAGCACAAAATATGATTAAAATTCCGAAGAAGATTTTACCAAAATTTCCAATTAAATTTGGAAGAAGAAAATTGAAAGAGAGAGGGCATGCATTCAAGGAAGCTGAAGAACTTAACATTCTATTGTTTCACTCATTACCCCATTTTGATTATGACCCTAGTGGAATAATAAATTATCATTATAAGGTTGTAAGATATATAAAAAAAGTTTACTCATCAAAAGCTTCCTTTCGATTCAAATGTTTCCATAAAAATTGATAGTTTTGATTAAGCAAATGAAAGAGGAAAAATAATGAGTGTTGAGGTTAGGGTAAAACCTTGGGAATTTGGAGAAAACACTTACGGATATTTTCTTAAATATAAAAGTATCATGTCTTCTATTCCAATTGAGGATTTGAAATCTCTTGAATTTCTGAAAATTATTTTTACTCAGCTACTTTTAGAACCAGTGTCTTCTTCTGAGTAGTTTCAAAAATTTGTAAATGAAAATATCTTTGATGTTTCTATTAAGGTCCAGTTGTTAGCAAGTCCAGAGGCTAGAAAATATGTTAATGTTAAATAATTGCAACAACAAGGTCATATCATTAAATAAAGCATGATAACAATAGAGATTAACCACTAGAAACAAGAAGTAGAGGAGTAAGTAACCAAGCATAATGTCTTCCCTAAAGACATTATTTTCCTTGATCCTCCTGAAGAAACCTCCCAAGAAGACTTACAATCCAAAAAAGATGATGAAGAAACTAAAGAGATGGATACTGATAAAAAGGAATTACAAGAAATTGTTATAGAGAGTGTTGATAAAAAGCAAAATTTAATTGAATAGAACACTGAAACCAATTGACCTTTCAGTACTAGAAACATCCACCACAGTTTCCATCACTCCCATCCCCAAAAAAAATCCTCTAATTTTATTTATTTTTAAGCATGTCATTGAGATGGAACTAGTATCTAAAACACTTCCATATTTAATTGAATATTATTTCAATATACATTGGTCAAAATCTGTTGTAAGAAGGGTTAAGAAGAGGAAAATTGACACTTAAAAAAATGCTTGAACATAGCTATAACCAACTAGATACATGACAAAGAAACCTAAAAAAAATCACATTCCCTTGGGGCATTTGTTAACAGTCAGTAGTATCACGTCGGTGAATTTGAAGCGATTTATCAAAGTAAGCTGCAAAGAATTAAAGAGTTAGAATTGCAAATCGAAAAGAGCAAATAATTTAGTGAAGAGAGTTGGCAAGTTTGTTTTGCTACCCTGGTTGGACGTTTTAATTTTGAAATATCCAACTTAAAATTAAATTTGAAATAAATTTAATGAATTAGAGCTTAATCATGCTCAACAGATCGAGCAAATGAGAAAGGCACATGAATAATAAAATAGAATAATGAAAGAATAATTTGAAAGCAAAATCTAAGTTATGACTACAACACTAAAAGAAAAAATATACAATATCAAGTGGAACAAGATCATGATGCTAAATAGAATCTAAATTTATAAAAAGAGCAGGGAGTGTACCCTAACCAAATACTGAAAAAAAAAAAAAAAATTATGCTAGACCCTACAAAAAAATGGATAATATTTGTAGAGTGTATCACGAGATTATGAATCTCAATGAAAGTATTAAGTTTTTGGTTGAAGAATATATAAGTGTTAAAGAAATATTTATCAGTTATCTAATGGGAAAAGCAATTACAACCTCAACACATTCGTAAAACAACTAAGAAGTACAAGAGACTCATCTATACTTCATTAAACTACAGAGAATCAAAAGTAAAGGAAATCCAAGTGTGGACCAGAAAGCCATTCAAAATTGCAGCAAGGTATGGGATATTGCTACATACTACATTTAATAAATTAATCTTCCAATATCCAATCCAATAAGGGAGGAAGTCATGCGTTATCTAAATCAACGACAACAAAAAATTGCGCAATAGAAGATCTAAGAGAGATGACTGAAACTGAAATTTGGACATAATAAACGTTTCAAAAGTTTTTGAAATTTCCTTTTGAAGAGATGAAACTCATTTCAAAATTTGATGTTAAGTATAGTAAAAGGAAAAGGTTTGTTAAAAATTTAGTCTTAATGTGCGAGGTCAAAATTGTTCATTTCCATTTCATTCACTTATCTGCAATTTCTCAGGTGTATACGGATTGGGTAACCTTTATCCAAACAAATGATCTGCATTTACTCACCATTGAATATAAGGAATCTAAAGAACAAAAGGAAGTTTGAAAGATTTCACTACTTTTTCTATTAAATTATCCTTAGATAAGGACAATATTTCATTTTTAGCATCATCACTAACTAAATAAAATATTGAAGATTTTGTAATTATTTTGGTATTTATATGACCTCTTACATTGATGTAAGAGTCAAGGAGTTGTGGAAATCAAGACCTACATTTTATAATCAATTTTTAAGACTAAGCTTTTTTGAAGAAAAAATTCAACATTCTAGTGGGGGGAGGAGGAATTTACGACTGGTAAGAGCTAGGGTTTCAAGCTTCTGCAAGCATTGAACTCCATGGAGGGGCGCAAATTGGGAAGCGCCACTCCCTCCTACAGTCATGCCATAGCCAGCCGATGTAAGAAACTAATAGAAACTGCCAGAAGTCCTTCAGGAGAAGGAAAAAGGAACTTTGAATAGGAACATGATTTGACCAATAGAAGGGAGGACAATAGAACAAAAGAAAATGAGGAAGAAGACAAGAAACATGAAGCAGAAAACAAAAAACAAAAGGGGCCATGTAAACCTAAGGCTCAGGTCACACCTAGAGTGGTTTTAAATGATCCTGCTCTACAGGCACACAGGGACCACATGCAAAACTATGCTATCATTTGTAAATTCATGGGATTATGGCCCACAGAAAAGGTGCTACAAGCGTGGATTAAATACCACTAGAAACCGGAAAAAGGCATAGACCTACATCTTGGGTCAAAGGGTTTCTTCATTGTGGTCTTTACAAATATTGAGGACAAAGACATGGTGTTTGAAGGAGGGCCCTACTTCTATGCAGCTGTCGGCCTCTACATGTAGCCTTGGATGATGAATCTTGTCCCGGAGCGAGAAACTTTCACTTTAATCCTAGTTTGGGTAAGACTTTATTCCCTACCTCTATATTACTGGCAAACTGAATCTTTATCTACCATAGGAAACAAATTAGGGCATTTTGTCAAAGCATTTGAGGCCACCAGAAGGGGAAAATATACTGCCTTCGCACGAATATGTGTGGCTATGGATCTCTCTAGAGCTCTACTGGATGAGGTCTCTTGGAAGTTTTTGATGAAGAATGGGTGCAAACAGTATATTATGAACGTATTCCTTTTAGATGTTTCAGGTGCCATGAGAATGGGCACCTATTTAGAGACTGCCCTCTCAGTAAAATAGAGAACAAAAGTAAAGCTACCACAGTGAAAGACACTGAAAACTTTCACAAAGTGGGATATAGAGGAAAAGGGGGCAAAAGGGGGCCAAAGAAACATCAAACAGAAGGGCAACATGCCAGTCTGAACAGTTTCCCAGTACTAGAAGAAGAGGAAGATACAACAAAGGTAGATCAGGGAATGGAAGACAGCCCAGGGGAGAAGGAGAAAGAATAAAATAGTGCAAAAACACAAGATATTAATAAATAAAAAGAGATTACGTAGAGTGATGGAGAACTATAAATGCACCAAGAAATGACCTAGAGTGAGATGGAAATGGAGGATCATGAACTACAGGATATTCTTGATAGATAACACCTAGATCTGGAAGGGTTCTTGAAATAGGGGACCATGAGAAGGGTAGACTCACTACCTCAAGAAGATTTCAATAGAGTACAACATTTGTTCCTATGGAAAACTCAAGCTAAAGGGCTAGCAAAGCAAAGAAATGATGAAAGGCACGGCAATGAAGGTGTGAAAGCTATGAAAACCACACTAGGATTAGCTCCTAGAAATCTAGAAAGGAAAAGAGGCGGAAAAAAGAGAAATGAGTTATTGATGGAATGTGGAAAGATAATGATAGATTCATATAAGATGAAAGATCTAACCAGCTACTCTTTTACAAATCTTTCATAATGACGTTCACATCATGGAATATCAAAGGTCTAGGAATTAAAAGAAAACAAAGAATAATTAGTAATAGAATGAAACAAGAAGCTTCGGATATGATCTTTACATAGGAAACTAAATGTTCTATTCAAAAAATAAAAGATATACATAGCAGGAGGTAGACTTACTCTTTGGAAGCCGCAAAACACTGGCATAATAGATGCCGAGGCATCTAGGAATTATTTATCAGTGGTTATTCAGCCGGTGGGAGATAGGGAGACTTATTTGATTACAAATGTTTATGGCCCCCAAAGACCGGATGATAAACTCAGACTTCTAGATTCTCTTGTGGAACTAAGAGATAGACATGGAGGAGTACCATGGATCATGGGTGGGGACTTCAACATGATCTAAGATTCTAATCACTTTCGGAGAAAAAAGGTGAAACCAGAACTTCAAGCAAAGACTCTATAGCATTTCAAACTTTATAGAGAATTTGAAGCTAGTTGACACTGATATGAGTAATGGACTCTTTACATGGAACAATAAGAGAGGAGGAGAGTCTCAAGTAGTCTCAAAGTTAGACAGATTCATAATATCAGAGTACCTTATGCTCACAGACAACGAAATGATAGTGAAAATTCTCCCCTTTGGAGGCTCAGATCATTCGCCTGTAAAACTTGAGGTTCAGGGCATTGGCACCCCCAAGAATAGACCTTTTAGATCTGAGAATATCTAGCTCACCTAGCCAGATTTTATCAGTAACATTTCAAAATGGTGGACATAAGACTTACATATTCACGCTACAAGAATGTTTCTCCTACACAAAAGACTAAAACACATCAATCTCAAACTCAAAGATTGGAACAAGAATGAATTCGATAATATTTTTGAAGTGGAAAAAGTTTTTGAAGCTAAAATGTACGAGCTCAAGCAAGCCCTTATCATGGATGGATTTGATAGAGTCAAAAATGATCAAGTCACCAAGCATCATCAAGACTGGGAGAACTTCTGCAAATAAGAGGAGATATTTTGGAGACAAAAATCAAGAGTGCAATGGCTAAAAGAAGGGGAGCGAAACAGTAGGTGTTTCCACAGATCCACCATGGTGAACATATCTCATAATAGGATCTAATCGATCAAGGACACCAGAGGTCAACTACTCAATACCCATGAAGATATAGAAGTTGTGTTGGTTCAGCACTTTTGAAGTATTACAGAGGAGACCATTTTAGACAGAGCTTATTTTATGAGGGACTTAACAAGGTACATACCTAAGCTAGTAACAAGAGAGGATAATTTCAATCTCAATAGTCCAGTGACTGAAGAGGAGGTTAGTGAGGTCATCAAAGAAATGTAGAATGGTAAAGCGCCATGCCCTGATGGTTTCAATGTGTATTTGTTTAAATCTTGCTGGAACATTGTCAAGCAAGATATTATGAATGTCATGGAGGACTCCAGGATGAATAGAACCATTTTGAAGGTGCTCAATACGTCCTTCATATCTTTGATCCCCGAACAGGACATTGCTCAGACTCCAGACAGATTTAGACCCATAGCTTTGTGCAATGTGGTGTACAAGATTATATATAAAGTTATTTCCAATAGAGTCAAAACCTTTCTTCCTACTCTAGTTTCTATGGAGCAATCAGGATATGTGGAGGGTAGAAAAATTCTCAATAACATTATTCAAGAACATGAGGTGGTTCATTAATTGTTAAGCAATAGGAAGGTGGGAATGATTATGCAATTGGACCTAGCCAAAGCTTATGATAATATGAATTAGACCTATATCAGGGAGGTCCTTCTAGACTTTGGATTTGATGATAACTGGGTAAGATGGATTATGGCCTTCGTAACTTCTTCTAGCGTCTCAATTCTGGTTAATGGTTCTCGATCCAAGACTTTTAATCCTTCAAGAGGCCTCAGGCAGGGAGATCTGCTCTCCCCCTTTCTCTTTATCCTCATGATGGAAGGACTTGATCGATCTATCAAGCATGCTAAAGAAGTAGGAAACGTCAAGGGTCTCTAGCTCTTTGAGACTGGACAAGATTTGACCCATCAACAATTTGTTGATGACACCATGCTGTAGGGCATCCCCATGTTCAAAGCAGCACTAGCTTATAAACAAATCCTGAGTGACTTTGCCATGGCTATAGGTATGGAGGTAAATCTCTCCAAATATAAGATTTTCTTCTTTAACACTAATATTGCTATCCAGAGGAATAGCTCCATAATTCTGGGCTTTCAAAGAGATGTCCTTCCTTCCAAATACTTGGGAGTTCCTCTAACTGAGTAACCTTTGCACAAGAGCATTTGGGAGTCGGTAATTAACAAGATGCAGGATAAATACTAGAAATGGACTATTAGATATTTAAACTTGGCAGACCAGTTGGTTCTTACAAAAGTTGTACTTCAATCAATACCAATTTTCATGCTTTCATCCCTTGCAACTCCAAAAGGAGTTTTGCATCAATTCAGAACCATTCAAAGAGACATTCTTTGGGGTAAGGGGGAGGAGAGAAAGAAATGGGCCTTGGTAGCCTGGGATAAGATTTGCAAACCTGAAAACCACGGAGGTCTTGGACTGGATGATCCAGAAGTGCTAAGCAAAGTTTTAGGGGCAAAATTATGGTGGCATTGGGTAAAAGATCCAAAGGCTCATATTTGTAAAGAAAAATGCGCTAGAAATCAGCAAGATAATGATCACGTAAGGATGACTGACATCATAAAAGGCTCCTACATCTAGAATAAAGCCTGGGAGAATAGTGGCTTAGTGCAAAAAAATAGCTTCCGGGAAATCAGAGAAGGAGATCTTGCTTTGTTTTGGGAGGATAAATGGCAACAAGAACCTACAATGATAAGAGAGGAATTTGTGGACCTCAAGAAGGAAATTGATACGAAAGGGTTACTTATGGTAAAATATTTTTGGGATAAAACCATTAGTGAAGGAAAATGGAGAACCTGGAAGAATATGGAATACAGAGACAATAGCCCCTTGAAAGCAAAAGCTGATGCACTCCTGACAATGTTGGACCAAAGGAAAATTCTGGTTTCAGAGGGGGATGACCAACTTAGATGGGGCAACAATAATGAAGGTACCTTCAATCTTAAGGAGGCAAAGCACATAATCCTAGAGCTGGATTCCAATAAACCATATAGGGTTTGGCAGAACCTATGGAGGCATCAAGGATGGATGAAAGTCAAACTCTTCATGTCGCTGGTACATCATAAGAAAATTATGACTTGAGAAAACATTCGGAAGAGGGGTGTTCTGGGACCTTCTAGATGCCAACTTTGTGAATCCGAAGAGGAAACGATGGAACACCTTCTAAATAATTGCATTTTCACCTCTAGGTTGTGGGATACTTTTTCCACAATTTTCAAATAGACAGACAGGGATAAAGGAAGCATTATCAATACCCTTAATAACTAGAGAAGAAACTTCTCTGATTATGAAATTCTTCGCTCAGCTTGGACTTTAACTCCAAGCTTCATAATATGGAATGTCTAGAAAGAAAGGAACTACATAATATTCAAAAATGAAAAAAGTTCCTCCTAGTGCATTATCACGTAGATCTTAAGACAACTTAAGGAGACAGTGGGAACTTTAGTGCGAACTTCCCCAAAGAATCCACCTTCAGAAAATGAAATGCAGATACTTCTTCAATTGGGTATGTAGGGGCTTATACCACAGGGCATGGACAAGAAGGTGAAGAAATTGGCTAATAAGCTAGACTATTGGAATCCTCCTCCTCAGGGTTTTTTGAAATGGAACATTGATGGGGCCTCAAAAGGAAACCTGGGTATTGTTGGTTTTGGAGGGGTGTTAAGTGGTGAAAATGGTTGCATCCTTTTTATTTTTCATTGCCATTTGGGTAGAGCTACAAACAATATGGCAAAATTAATGGCACTTCAGCAATGTTTATAAATCCTGAAGCAGGACAATCTCTAGAACATAATAATTGAAGTTGATTCTGAGTTAATCATTAACTCGGTCAAGAGAATCTGCAGTGGCATGGAGCCGGAAAAAGTCTCAAGACAATGGACGCTGCTTCAGGTCTTTCAAAGAATTCAGTTTCACCTTTTGTGCTTGTGAACCGCGAGTTTTACTCATGTTGAAGGATGGGAAATAAATTGGTGGACATTCTAGCCAATCAAGGGGTACTCTGCACCAAAAGCAGGGTAAAGTGGAGTTGGCAAGAGATGCCTTAGAATAGATTGAGGGAGCATTGAATCAATTAGGCAGATGAGGACAGAACATTATTTTGAAATAGAGTCGTGGAGACGAGGCATAGTTGATTTGGATTCAATATGAAGTGTTATTTTAGAAGTGATGTTACAATTGGGATGCAAGTCTTTGTCTACCTCCTCAGACTAGGTAAGCGCAAACCAAAAAGGCTCAGGTGGAAGTTGCTCGGCATACAGTGGTTCTCGGATGACTGGATGGACAACATCAAGAATGGTAAGAATATTTTCATCTTCCTTTGGTTCAAGCGCCTGAGGAGTTGGGATGGTGCGAGGGACAGGAGTATTAGCTTTCTCAGCAGACTCAAAACGCCCAATTACTTCCCATGGTGTCAATGCGACTCTCAGGGTGGTTTTTGGTTTATTGCATGCCCTTAAAGCTGGGAGTAGTGTTTCATAGTTGGGCATGATTTCACTCACCATGCAACATGTGTCGAAGGTTCGGGAGAGAATACCGCCCTCATCATGTGGTAATTCTGTGTGCTTTTGGTTCATGTCGTATGATCCTCCATTGTTGGATCAGGTGAGGAGAATCAATAGTCAGGGAAAAACGTGCATGTTGGTGGGTCCAGGTCTTTTATCATGTGGTGGGTCACGAGGTGATCACACGGTAATTGTCTGTGCTTTTGGTTCATGTGATATGATCCTCCGCTGATGGATCAAGCAAGGAGAATCAACGGTTAGGGAAAAGCGTGCATGTTGGTGGGTCTTGGCCTTTTATCATACATGATGGTGGGTCTGAGTCTTTTGGCCATTTACGCATTGTTTATTTTTTATTTGAGTTACTTCAGGTCTTATGTTTGGGTCTTTAGGACCTAGTTCATGGGTTTTTTTATATTGGCAAGGCTTTTACCTCAGACTCAAAGGTTTAGCCTGTGGTTGTTTGTATTTTATGTAATTTTACCCTTAGGACATTTTGAATAGAAGGCACGACTCTTGCATTAGCAAAAAAAAAATCAGTTATGTATATGGTGTGTTTTCATTATTTTAATTAGTTAATAGATGCATATGGTATTCATTTTCTAACAATATTGATATTCAATTCTAAATGAATCTTGTGATATTCTCTTAAAAATTCTTAATATATGTAGCGATGTATGTTTACTGTTATACAAATATTATGAATGTTTTGTTGTTTATGTTTTTATATGATGGTGAAATCTAAATTAAAAAAAGTTTCCATTGTACCTTTAGCTTAGCAGCTTCTTCAGAACATCTTGTGTGGCTAGCTGGAACCAAATTTCGGTGATATTCAAACAAGCATAATATTTAATCTTAAATATTATGTTTGAATGAAACCTGTTAGAGTCGGTCTTGTCAGTCCTTCATCAGAGATCAAAACTCTTTTTTGCATCTCATTTTTAGGTGTCTCGCTCCATTCACTCAGCTGCATTCTGCTAGGGACATGCCATAATCTGACGGAACGACCTGGTCAGTAATTTACCCTCATGCCTTATCCTACTAGTTTAGGTATCTTTGTCAAACCATTTTAAAGGTCATTTATAGTTCTGTTCTAATCTCTTGATAAGCGGAGACTCATTTCAGTCATTAGGTCTAGGGTTTGCAAATTGTTGTTCTCAAAATGCTTCAATAATACTTGCAGGCCAAAGGAAGGTCCAATAATTCACTCAAATGATGTTTCTGAGCAAGCAAAGATGAATTTTGGAAACCTAAGAGAGGTTTTTGTCCACAATAGGTCAAGGAAGAAAAACCTCCTTCACTTTTTACACAAATTTCATGGTTTTAGATAAATATCAAAAATACAATTGCCTCAGGAGAATTGATACACCTCTAAAGTGACCTAGGGAAAATCAAGTTTTATCCTACCTCGGTTAGCCACATGACTTTCTTGATGCATAAAATGATAACTAGACGCAAATTTCTTTCCAATGAGCTATCATGAGCTTAATTTGGAGTTGAGGAACACCTTCAAAAGTTGACTGCAACAACACTCTGCCTTGAGGTAGCCTCATTTGGCACATTTTGACCAGTCTTGGAAGATTTGATTTTTGACAATGCCAATGAACCGAAAATTGAAAAATTCTAGTTGGGTTAGAAATTAAACTCAATGATCTTTCCAAAAAGCTATCCTGAACTCAATTTGGACACCGGGAAGGCCTCCAAAGGGCTCCTGCAAAAAGGCGTGGTGCATAAAGGGAGCGTGGCGCACTGGGAGAAATTTTCTAGTTTAAATTTACACTGGCGCGACGCACATGGGAGGCTCGATGCATAGGGCCAAAAGGCCTAAATTTCATTGAAATATTCCTCCAAATTGAAAATAATTCATTCTTCCAAGTAAGTAAATCATCCCTAAGTGCCATTGCAAGAGTTTTCATCCTCCTTGATGGTGTGTAAATAGGTGAAAAGACAAACCCTAGTTTGCTGCACAGTGTACTGAAAAACTATCTAGGGTTTTCAAAAGTTTTCATTGTTGTTGTTTGCTCCCTGCAATCATTTTCACATTCCTCCACTACAATCTCCTCATTTCATATCCCTTACCCCTCTCTCATTCACATTCATCCTACCCCCTATCCCCAAAATCCTAAACCCTAACAACAAATTCCCATTATTACTCTAAACCCTAATCTTCTTTCCCCAAACCATATCACTCCCTTATAACCATATAGTTAGCAAAAAATCCCTCATTCACAGTCCCACTAATCAATTCCATTTGTCAAATAGCAAACACCTATTTTTGATATAAAATCCATTCATACTCATCATTGAACATCAAACAGTGGCAAATATGGAGACTGATTTAGTTTATGAAAGGGATGAGGAAACAATGAGTGATTCCTCCCAAGAAATTCATGCACCGAGAAGACCACATAAAGGAGGAAAACACATCTAAGAGGAGCCCACTATACTCACAGAGCTATTGGCTTGTCCTCTTGCAGTAGCATGTTTCAAACATCAGTAAAACCGCTACTATGCCGGTATTCATCACATATCAAACAGGAAGTAGACATTTGTTTGCAGTAGCAAAGTGAGTGTTATCTCCACCCAGGGTGGAAGGGGCCTCACTTTCAACATCAAAAACATAGGTACAAGACAGGGGAAAGAGGCCCATGCATGACGAGGGGCCATCAAATGAACGAGAGGCCGACTTCATCCTCATTCATGGTAGATGATATTGATGTGGAGAGTGCCAAACTTAGGAGGACCATCCAGAAGCAGCAAATAGAGATCCAAGACTTGTCACTCAATTTGGAGAGAGGTAAGTGGATTATCAGGTATTTGGAGCAGAGGAACAAACAGCTCGAGGACCAGCATGAGATCATGGACCTGCAAAACATTCGTGAGAATCGCTAAACTGCCCAACATAGGAGGAATGAGCTCACTCCATTAGAGCAAGAGATTAACCATGACTGAGAGTCTTGGTTCGAGCGTATCAACATCCACCTTGAGAGACTGTTAGAGAAGGCTAACAAGGTAAAAACCATATTGAGGCAGATGGTTTATCACTACAGGGCACAGAACATGAGTTCAGAGGCTCGGATAAGGAGTTTGAAGGCAAAATTGGGGAGAGCGACAAAGAGACAAAAGAGGAAAAAAGAACAAGATTGGCTCCGAATATTGGTTGAAGCCTCTGCGGCCTAGCATAGCACTTCATAGGGGATCTCTAGCCCAAATTTCAAAAACTTTGGGGAAAGTTTCGTCACTCGACAAATATTTCGGCACAAAACAAGGTTTTTCTCCCTGTGCACCGCGCCACTGGCGCGGCGCATAGGATTGTGAGCTCCAAATCACAAATGGTTTGGATTTTTAGATTTCGCATGAAGACTCATGACTGCTGGTGCATGGCCAAGAAGTTTGGGCAAGTTTTGAGTCCCTAAGAGGTCAAAAACACTAAAACAATGACCTCTCTACCCATATTTTGACACACAGGAAGCAGTCTTGGGAGATTGAAGTTTCGGAGGGGAAAATGAGCACCAAATTCAGAAACTCCACTTGGGTTGGAAAGTAGACAGGCAGGGCTTTCTAACAAGAACACTTGAGCACAATTTGGACTTCGGAAACTACCTCAAATTTGCCTCCAAAGTGGCATGGCGCATATAGATTTGGGCGTGGCGCAAAGGGACCCAATGGCCAAAATCACTTCCGCTCCGCGACATTTCGATTCGTGACTTTCTCCAAGTTGGCCCGCTCATTTACGCTACATATCTTTCAGCATCTAAGGAAAATTTTAAAGTATTTTCACTAAAGGTTCGCTTATATCGAAGTGGCAAAGGAAGGCGAGCATTCACCCAAGCCATTTGTCATTTTTGTAACGCTGCACCTGTAACTAATGGTTGGCTTTCCATTTCCAGTTTGTAATCATTTGAAAAACTCCCTACTCTGGGTTGTTCTATTTCCCAATGGCATAGTCTATTTATTGTATGCCAAACCATTTGCAAAAGTTTGGTTGTAATTTCTGGGAGACTGTGGGAGAGAAACTTAGTTCTGCATAGTATATTTGACAGAGAATTAATGAAAGGCAGCAGCTCTGGTTCATGAGATACATGTGGTGTGAGTGTAGCAAATGTGTTCTCTTTATGTTTCATATGTATTTCGTTATGTTTTAGAGTTCATTAATATTCATTTATAGTGAAATTGTCTAAGTAATATAAGGTAGAATTCATGTTTATTTCTCTACCTATCGGAAAGTTTCACGTTATGTGTTCTTCTTATGTTGAAAAGGATTCATGTGTTAATGCCCTTTTCACCCTCCTAAACAATATTTCCATTTCACATTACTTCAAATTAAATTTCTAGAATTTCCACCTGTCTTGCCTCACAAAGTAATCTGTCCCTTTGCGTTAAATTCTCTGCTCATTTTTGTTCGTTGGTCCCATACATCCCAAAAACTCAGTCATTTATCAAAAATTACCTCTGGTTTCCATATATATTTACCTAGCCTAAAATAAATATTCACTGTAAGTCATCTAAGGCCATATCGATTATTTATTCACTGGGTGTGACTCGGAGAGAGCCCTCTCCTGTTCTGGTAGGTCTAGCTACCAGACTGAGCATGGTTTGTGGTTACCCTGAATTTTGCCTTCTTTCAGCCTAAGGCAAATTTAGGTGCTAACATAGTGGCGACCATACTGGGGAATAAAATGGTTTTCTTAATGATTGTTTTTCCCCAGTACATTTATCAAGCTCAGATCTGATGGTTGATGGTGAACAATGGTCAGACATAAGAAGACGACTGAAGTCATTCACCTAGCAACTCCTTTCACTGAAGAATCGAGCAACCGGTGCTTCATGGTGACTCCACTGCAGAGGGATCAGTAGCTTTGAGATTTTCTAAAATGGAGCGGATTGCAAGAAGATACACTCCCATGAGCCGAGATCACATTCCAGGCTTTCCAAATAAGATTATGAAAGTAGATTGTTCAAGGAATTTGTCTATGTTCAAAGATGATGGTAGGAAAGATGTTGCTTTACATCTAGTTAGATTTCACATGCATATTCGCAAGTTGAAAGTTGATTTTCCCGAAGATTGCCTGATGAAGATATTCCTGGCCACTCTGGAAGGTTAAGCCCAATCTTGGTATGAAAATTTGCCTGCTGCTTGTATTTACTGTCTAAAGGATTTTCATGCCCTATTCATTGAAAGATATAAAGACTCTTATCCATCATTAAATCAGTTCATGACTGTTGCAACATGCTTCTACTTTTATTGAAAGCCTTGAAAAATACTATGAGGATGATAATTTTATGGATGATGAGATCATGGAAGCCTTGTACGAGAATCCATTTTAGAAACATGAAGAGAAACTAAAGGAGTCCCATCAAGATGCTTAGGAAACTTTGTAGCAGAATCAAGATCTTTGTACGATGGAAAATGAAGGAATTTTGCATCTTGATAGTCAGCATGAATTACATGAAATAGATCAGCAGGTTGAAGAGTTCCATAGGGCTGAAAGTGATGAAAGAAAAAGTGTCATTTCAAATCTGTCCATAGAAGAAGACAACATGCAGAGAAATCAAGTTTCAAATTCAGAATGTGATGATGTTAAGACAGCCATTTCAGATGTAGATTCAGATTGTGATGACCAAGAAAACCTTGTACTAAGTCCCATGAAAGAGAACTCTGTTGTTGAAATCATCTGGGACGAAGAAGACAGAGTTTTGGATCCAAATGTTCTCATGTCATCAGAATACGGTCTTCATGAAGAGGTAATACAATCAGCTCATGAACAGCAAGATGATATCTTTGCTCAAGCAAGTGGAAAAGTTCCTCTGGATGAATTTATGGTAGATGATAGAAATGTTATTGTTAGGTTTCAAGAATCATTTGAAGTTTTTTTTCTCATGATTGATGAATGCAAAGACAATGTCGCTGTCATATCATATGAAGATGACCTACAATATATTCAGACTTCAGCAGACCATACCATTCAGGATTCCCTTTCAGACTCTTCCTCATATGTCTCATGTTTTAAAATGTTCTTTGAAGAGGAAATTTGCTCATCTATTTGTTCATAATTTTTTGAAGACTAGGAACATACTCTTATTTATGAAAGAAGATCAGCATCACAAGAAAAGGACACCTTGTTTCTTCAGCAGGAGGAAAATATTCATGTTTTTCTTGATCCAATGGAGAATCTGTTGTAGTCAGTAGTGAAGGTGATTATTGCACTATTCAGTGATGAAGGAGATCATGGTCAACTATGTTTTTGGATGCCCAGTTACCAGTATCTGTTGTTGACCAGGAGATCTGATCAGGAGAATCAATCAAGAAGGCATCTGCTTGATTGGTTATATTGGAAGACACATTACACATGATTGTACATATTGCATTAATATGCAGGTGGCTGTCATCATAATTTGAAACCCTCGAATCTTGATGGACTGCTGCCATTGAATAAGTTTTGTCAGTTCTTGTTTTAGTTAAGTCAGTCATTAGTCACTTCCTTTTGCATTGAGTCAATTTTTTTAGTCATGCTGGTTTCATAATTAATGTTGGTTTAAGTCAAGTTCTAGTCAATAAATGTGTCAAAGACTTGTGTTGTTTGTCGAAATAATGACTCCATATCCCAATGGACGAAGGCACTATCTGCTCACCCAAAGATCTGTAGTCCTTGGCACCTCCAAGGAGCTGGAGCTACCATCCCCCATTGGAGCCAATGTTAGAGTCAGTCTTTTCAGTCCTCTGTCAGAGATCAAAATTATTTTTTGCATCTCATTTTTAGGTGTCTCGCTCCATTCACTCAGCTGCATTCCGCTAGGGGCATGCCATAATCTGACGGAAGAACCTGGTCAGTCATTTACCCTCATGCCTTATCCTGCTGGTTTAGGTCTGTTTGTCAAACCATTTTAAAGGTCATTTATAGTTCTGTTCTAATCTCTTGATAAGCAAAGACTCATTTCAGTCATTAGGTCTAGGGTTTGCAAATTGTTCTTCTCAAAATGCTTCAATAATACTTACAGGCCAAAGGAAGGTCCAATAATTCACTCAAATGATTTTTTTGAGCAAGAAAAGATAAATTTTGGAAAAATGAGAGAGGTTTATGTCCACAATAGGTCACGGAAGAAAAACCTAATTCAATTTTTACACAGGTTTCATGGTTTTAGATAAATATCAAAAATACTATTGCCTTGGGAGAATTGATGCACCTCTAAAGTGACCTTGGGAAAATCAAGTTTTCTCCTAGCTCGGTTAGCCAAATGACTTTCTTGATGAGTAACATGATACCTAGACACCAATTTCTTTCCAATCAGATATCATGAGCTCAATTTGGAGTTGAGGAACACCTTCAAAAGTTGACTGCAACAGCACTCTACCTTGAGGCAGCTTCATTTGGCACATTTTGACCAGTCTTGGGAGATTTTATTTTTGACAGGGAAAATAAACCGAAAATTGAAAAATTCTAGTTGGTTTAGAAGATAGACACAAATACCTTTCCAACGAGCTATCCTACACCCAATTTTGAGACAGGGAAGGCCTCCATAAATCTCTAGAAACAAGGCGCAGCGCACAGAGGGAGCGCGGCGCACTAGGAGAAATGTTCGAGTGTAAATTTACACTAGCGTGGCGCACTGGGCTAAAAGGCCCGAATTTCATTGAAATCTTCCTCCAAATTGAAAATACTTCATTCTTCCATGTAATTAAATGATCCCTAAGTGCCATTGCAAGAGTTTTCATCCTCCTTGATGGTGTGTAAATAGGTGAAACGACAAACCCTAGTTTGCTGCACAGTGTACTGAAAACTATCTAGGGTTTTCAAAAGTTGTCATTGTTGCTATTTTCTCCCTGCAACCATTTTCACATTCCTCCACTACACTCTCCTAATTTCATATACCTTACCCCTCTCTCATTCACATTCATCCTACCCCCTACCCCCAAAATCCTAAACCCTAACAACAAATTCCCATTATTACCCTAAACCCTAATCCTCATTCCCCAAACCATATCACTCCCTTATAACCCTATAGTCAGCACAAAATCCCTCATTCACAGTCCCACTCATCAATTCCATTCGTCAAATAGCAAACACCTATTCTTGATATAAAAGCTATTCATACTCATCATCGAACATCAAACAGTGGAAAATATGGAAATTAGTTTAGCTTATGAAAGGGATGAGGAAACATTGAGTGATTCCTCCCAAGAAATTCAAGCACCGAGAAGACCACATAAGGGAGGAAAACACATCTGAGAAGAGCCCACTATACTCACAGAGCTATTGGCTTGTCCTCTTGCAGTCGCATGTTTCAAACATCAGTCAGACCACTACTATGTCGATATTCATCACATATCAGAGAGGCAATAGACATTTGTTTGCATCAGCAAAGCGAGTGTTATCTCCACCCGGGGTGGAAGGGGCCTCACTTCTGACATTGGAAACACAGGTACATGATAGGGGAAAGAGGCCCATGCACGACGAGGGTCCATCAGATGAACGAGAGGCCGACTTCATCCTCATTCATGATAATGATATAGATGTCGAGAGTGCCAAACTTAGGAGGACCATCCAGGAGTAGCAAACGAAGATCCAACATTTGTCAGTCAATTTGGAGAGGGCTAAGTGGATTATTAGGTATTTGGAGCAGAGGAACAAACAAATCGAGGACTAGCATGAGATCATGGACCTGAAAAACATCCGTGAGAATCGTCAAGCTGCCCAACGTAAGAGGATTAAGCTTACTCCATTAGAGCAAGAGATTAACCATGACCAAGAGTCTTGGCTCGATCGTATCAACATCCACCTTGAGAGACTGTTAGAGAAGGCCGACAAGGGAAAAACCATGTTAAGGTGGATGGTTTATCACTATAGGCCACAGAACATGAGTTCAAAGGCTCGGATAAGGAGCTTGAAGGTGAAATTGGGGAGAGCGACAAAGAGACAAAAGAGGCGAAAAGAACAAGATCGGCTTCGAATCTTGTCTAAAGCCTCTTTGGCCCAGAATAGCACTTCATAGGGGATCTCCAGCCCAAATTTCAAAAGCTTTGGGGCAATTTTGGTCACTTGACAAATTTTTGGGCACAAAATAAGGTTTTTCTCCCTGTGCGCCGTGCCACTGGCGCGACGCGTTGGATTGGGAACTCCAAATCACAAATGGTTTACATTTTTGGATTCAACATGAAAAATAATGACTTTTGGTGCATGGCCAAGAAGTTTGGGCAAGTTTTGAGTCCCTGGGAGGTCAAAAACACTCAAAAAATGACCTCTCTGCCCCTATTTTGACACACAGGAAGCAGTCTTGGGAGATTGAAGTTTTGGAGGGGTAAATGAGCACCAAATTCAGAAATTCTATTTGGGTTGGAAAGTAGACATGCATGGATTTTTAACAAGCACACTTGGGTACAATTTGGACTTCGGAAAGTACCTCAAAATTGCCTCCAACGTGGCATGACACATATAGATTTGGGTGCGGCGCACAGGGACCCAAAGGCCAAAATCACTTCAGCTCCACGACATTTCGATTTGCGACTTTCTCCAAGTTGGCCTGCTCATTTACACTACATATCTTTCAACATCTAAGGAAAATTTTAAAGTATTTTCACTAAAGGTTCGCTTTTATCCAAGTGGCAAAGGAAGGTGAGCAGTCACCCAAGCCATTTGTCATTTTTGTAACGCTACACCTATAACTAATGGTTGGCTTTCCATTTCCAATTTGTAATCATTTGAAAAACTCCCCAACTCTGGGTTGTTCTATTTCCCAATGGCATAGTCTATTTATTGTATGCCAAACCATTTGCAAAAGGTTGGTTGTAATTTTTGGGAGACTGTGGGAGAGAAACTCAGTTCTTCATTGTATATTTGACAGAGAATTAATGAAAGGCAGTGGCTCTGGTTCATGATATTCATGTGGTGTGAGTGTAGCAAATGTGTTCTCTTTATGTTTCATATGTATTTCCTTATGTTTCATAGTTCATTCATATTCATTTCTAGTGAAATTTTCTAAGTAATATAAGGTAGAATTCATGTTTATTGCTCTGCCTGTGGGAAAGTTTCACGTTATGTGTTCTTCTTCTGTTGAAAAGGATTCATGTGTTAATGCCCTTTTCACCCTCCTAAACAATCTTTCCATTTCACATTACTTCAAATTAAATTGCTAGACTTTCTGCATGTCTTGCCTCACGAAGTAATCTGTGTCGTTTTGTTAAATTCTCTGCTCATTGCTGTTCGTTGGTCCCATACATCCCAGAAACTCAGTCATTTATAAAAAATTGCCTCTTGTTTCCATATTTATTTACCTAGCCTAAAATCAATATTCACTGTAAGTGATCTCAGACCATATCAATTATTTATTCACTGAGCGTGACTCGGAGAGAGCCCTCTCCTATTCTGGTAGGGCTAGCTACCAGACTCAGCCTGGTTTGTGGTTATCCTGAATTTTTCCTTCTTTTAGCCTAAGGCAGATTTAGGTGCTAACAAAACCCTCATCCCAACACCTTCATTGTTCTTTTTTCCATCAAATCAAAATTATTGCAGATCAACAACAATTTGTATACTTTTTGTAGATAAAAATAAGTACAAACATATGTGCTATATTTTCCCTATTTTTCATTTTAGTCCTGATGGAATCATCATTGTTGAGGAGTGCATTAAACAATTTATATTATCCTTGAAAGTAGGAGCAGTTTAACATGAAGATAGATTCTTTGTTGTAAATGTTGAATGTGTTGAGAGATCCTCTAAATTTTTTGTCAAAATATGTGAACATAGGTCTATGCATGGTTTTTCCAATGTTAGATTATTCTAGGATTGTTCTTAGCTACTTCAATTCTTGTATTTACTCTTAGGAATCCAAATCAATGGGTAATTTCTATGAACATGTATTACTTTATGTTTTCCTTTTTCTTTATTTAGATACAGACAAATGAATTTGCATCTTATATTAATTAAATCCAATTACTTAGTTTAGAAAACAGTCAATGGTTGACCCTGACCATTATTTGTTAACACCCAAACCAGTAATGGCTACAAAGCTACATTTTGATCTAATTGCATGTTTTCAGTAAGTGTAACACATGCTATTGGCCAAGCTCATTTTCACCCATCAACTAAAGACAAGTCAATATTTGTATTTAGGCATATTAATAAATTACAATGTTACATATTGGAATTTAAAAATTGTTTAGGAAAGTGGAATATGTCGATTGATTACCCACACACTGGAAACATATCACATTACTATCCAAAATAGCTAATAGTTAGAAATAATTCATGGAATCATTTTCCATTCCTCAAGCAAAAATATGGTTATGAAGAAATTTATAGTGAATTTGATACAATACATAGGAATGGAAATGAACATTTGGGTAATTTACTTCAAAGGTTATGGAAATTTGTTGTAGGATTCCAAAAAGTAATAGAGCATCCACCCAATAAAGTGTTCACTAGTTTTCATACATTCTTTATGTCGCTAAAGAAGATGTGTTTCCCTTATGAAACAAGAAGAATTTAATGTTGTGCAAATTATATTTCTCTTGACTTTTGAATTTTGCATTTGAAATGTTCACAATTGGTGTAGATTTAGGAGCTTCAACAATTGTTATGGTGGTTCCATTGCTAGTTGGGATATTTTTGAAAAGCAATTTATATAGAAGTTAGGTGAAGATAAAATAAAATAATTCTTAATTGTGGAAATGCAAAATATTAAAATGACTTTTGTTGAATCAATTGAATATTTCAACCAAAGATTCCATTCTTTTCTTAATGGAATATTGAGGACAAGGAGATCATGGAATATTGAAGACAAGGAGATGATGTGTTAACTAAAATTTATACTATTGCCCTTCCATCAAATGTGGCTTTTGCCACTATCGGAGCAAATAAAGCAATATCGACCTTAAATATCGAAAAATATTTAAATGCTATTTTTTTCTTGTTAAAGCACCATCGAAACAAATTTCTGGTCATGGGAAAACCAAAACAATTACTAAGAAAAAAAATCTTTAACTAGTAAAACTAAAACATTATGTTTTGTTTTATTTTATATACTCATTAAAATGTTATGTTTTAATTTATTTTAATAATATAAATAATTAATATAGGAATTGCAATTTTTTGCTTTCCCAAATTTAATCACGCTAATTTTTAAATAATGGTTTTCTTTTTTGTATATCCCATTATTAATTTATAATTTCATAATAATAAATATAAAACACTTTTAAAAATTAATGATTTTTTTACAAAGTATTCAATCACACAATGCAAAATGAATGTCAAGTTTTATGTGTTGATTAAATCCTAGGAAGGTATTAGAAGAGTTGACCTCGACTATGACATCTTCACATTGGTTTCGCTGCTCCATGAGAATATATTAATTATTGAGATTATTGACACACAATGATCCTTCGGAGGCCCGACTTTGTTTCTCGCCGACTAGTCTATTACGACCATGTTAGTTTAATTTAACCAATGCATGCTTTAGATAGGAAATTGAGAAAGGCCACAAAATCTAGAGTTTTCAACAACGCATTTAGTACCTTGATTTAGAGTAAAAACTGAGAACTTTTAAAAAAATAATAGAATATATTGTGTTTCAAATATCTCTAGCGTAAATTTTAAAGATATTTTTAAATTCATATAATAAATTAAAATTATATACGATTAAAAACATTAATATAGTTTAACTGGTAGTTTATAGTATAAATAGTAATTATTATTGTATTGAATGAAAATTATAAATATAACTTAATTATTAATAGACCATGTAAATAATATTTGTTACTTATTATTGGTAAATATTGTTATAAATTCGAAGAGGAAGCTCACAACATGTTTCGATGACTCTGCTTGAGCACCCTAAGCCAAAATCCTTTTGAAATTTGTCATAGTAGTTGGATCAGAGAAGGAATAACAAACAAAAGGTGTGGTGCATGGGTATATGATTTGATGTGTTTGCAAGGACCCTGAAGCCATTATAACTAACATATGCATTTCCCAACTTAGACATTTTTGTCACTTTGCAAAATACTTGGTTTTACCAAATTAAATACAAGTATGGAAATGATTCAATCGAATAACATAATAATTTCACATTATGATTGTTCTACTTCAAAAAACTTTGTGATTTTGTAAAATGCTTTGGTAAAAATACTATTAGCTATGAAGCAATGAACTTTAAAAAACATGGTTAACTGAAGGTTAATACAATCAAACTCAACGCTTTATGCAGATAAATTTTAAAACTAACACTTATACCTTGCCCATTATTATGATTACATCCCTCTCTATCACATCAAATGTATTCTTTGTTTTTGTAACTATATTTATGCTAAGAAAGAGTATCTGCATTGTAGCCTTTGTTCAAATGTGCCAATGAATTCATACCTTTCAAAATCCAATAATTAAGCTAAGTGACAAGCAATGATAGCTATGTTTCCTTGTTTATTAATGGCTTGAAAAAACAATTTATTGCAGTTGGCCTTATACTGAGAAATACTTGGAAGCCTCTATTTAGAAAATTGAAAACTAATAATTAATAATTTTGACCACTATTATTAATTTATAATTTACATATCATAAGTTGACACTAATAAAATAATCCAAAAATCTAAATCATTAAATATTAATAACTCTACAGTTACGTTACAACTCCTCATTGTGAAATGCAATTCCCTAAAGATGGACTCCCATTGAAGTATGAAATGTTGGGTTTTTCATAAAAAACTATTCACAGGTTTTCCATATTTTTTAAAATAAATTTCACCTGTATGGAAACATTATTTCAAAATATTACAATGAGCTTTGGATGGTCATGGAAAGCAAAGTAACTTTTCGAAAAAAAACATAGACGAGAAATGGAGAGTTCCTCTCAAGAGAAAACGCCTTATAGACACAAATCCACCACTAAAGAAACCATATGGTAGGAACATTTTGGGATACTTTTGAGGTGATGACATTTCAAGGTGCCATGTCATGTGATTCCTGTAACTAGTACTTTCTCCTGACACACCTCAAGTATTTTCACCTTCTTTCAAGGTCAATGTTGTGGGAGAATGATGACTTCCATGATGTGGCATTGGTATGAGGTGGGCTCTAGAGTTTGTGCTTGCAAACATTTTGTCCAAAAGTAAGTGTGTGTTTCTTGCAAAATGTTTGATGAATTGTATGAACAAGATGTATGCTTGTGGACTATGAGTATTTTAGTTTGTTGTGGTAGTGTAGACAGAGCTTGTAATGTGTTTTTAAATAATCAACAAGATGTGGTGTCTTGGACTGTGATGACTGTAGCATATACCTATAATCGGCAGAAAGAACAAGACGTGACAAATTTTCTCCTACATGCACCAATTCAACAATCTTGGAAAGAGGAATGTTGGTAGAGACATCTCTTATATACACGTACGTTAAAGGTGGGGGGAAAACAAGATATCATGTAATATATTTGACATAATTCCTCTACGTGACATAGTAACTTGGGATTTGTATAGAACAATGGTTCCTACTCTTGGCCCACGTTTATAGCATCTAGTGGAGGGCCTAATGAAATAAAATCTACATCTAGATCTAGTAAAGCAAGGAATAACAACTACAAATTTATTACAACTCCCAATATTTTTTAGGCATTTTACAGGAATGACTCTCTACATCAAGATGAAAGTAGTTGATTTGGTATATGTGCTCACTGCGATACTTCAAGAACATATAAGAATCATTGTTGGTTGTCTTTTGGCTTCTTCATAAAGGAAGGAAACTTAAGGAGGAGCTTGTACTCAATGATTATGGCATCACCAAGGATTATTCAGTATCTCTCATTGTAATCTTAATTAGTGGTGTGAGGGAAAAAAGGGATCCTTCTACTTCTAAGCCCATGTCTTTCGAGGATACTGTAAAACAAAGACCCAAGTCTTGACACCTAAGGATCTCTTATGTCCAACATTTGTAGTAGATCAATCTCTGCAAACCCCTTCTCTTAAATTAGAAAATGCTTCTATTAATAAAAGGGTGTAAGATTATCTGAAGCAACTATTTGCCATTTTAACAAATTTTGGTCCTTGACCAAAAATATCCTTAGAATATAGAGTTGATATTCTACACAAAAAGTATTTTTTCTTGTATTCTAAAAATTTAGAGGATAGGCATAGGGTTTTAACCAAAATCCTTGGTTTTGGGGACAAGCCATTCTATCAATGCATCTATGGTTACCTAATTTCAATCCTCTTACATTGGTGTAAGGGTCAATGAGTTGTGGAACTGAAGACTTGCATTCTATAATAAGTTTTAAGGCTAAGCTTTTCTGAAGACAAAATTCAACATTGAATCTATTTATGAGTTATGCATATGATGTCTTGTAATAATTTTAATTATTCAATAGATGCATATGGTATTAATTTTCTAACAATATTCATATTCAACTCTGATTGAATCTTGTGATATTCTGTTAACATTCCTTAAGATTTGTTGCGATGTATTTATGTTGTCATAAAAATATTATGTATTGTTTGTTGTTTATGTTCTTATTTTAGGTGAAATCTGAAATCAAAACACTTTGAATTGTACTTTTAGTTTAACATCTTCTTCAGAAACATCTTGTGAGGCTAGTTGGAACTAGATTTTAGTGATATTCAAACATGCCTAATATTCTCTCTTAAATACTATGTTTGAATGAAACCCTCATCCAACCACCTTCACTATTCTTTGTTCCATCAAACTGAAATTACTATGCATCAACAAGAATTTGTATATTTTTTGTAGATAACACTAAGTACAAACACATGTTATATATTTTCGTTATTTTTCATTTTAATCCAAATGGACTCGTCACTATTGACGAGCACGTTAAACAATTTATGTTATCCCTTAAATTAGGAGCAATTTAACATGAAGATCTTTTTTTTTTTTGTATATGACGCATGTGTTGAGAGACCCTCTAAATTTTTTTATCAAAATCTGTGAACATAGGTCTATGAATGGTTTTTTCAATGCTAGATTATTATAGATTTGTTATTAAATATGGAACAATGCTTAAATACTAAAAAACAAATTCTTAAAATAGAATCCAAACAACATTATGGTAAGGAGAAAACCAAAACAATTAACCATAAAAATATTTAACTAGTAAAAATAAAACATTATGTTTTATTTTATTTTATATATTAATTAAAATATTATGTTTTAATTTATTTGAATGAATAATATAATATTAATATATGAATTGCATTTTGTTTCTTTCCCATTATTAATTTATAATTTTCATAGTAATAAATCTAAAATAATTTTTAATGGTTTTTTTTTTGTAATTGCCCATTATTGATTTATAATTTCATAATATTATACATAAAATACTTTTAAAAATGAATGATTTTTTAAAAGGTATTCAGATACAATGCAACATCAAGGTTAGGTTCTATGGGTTGATTTCCTAGGAAGGTATTAGCAGATCTCGATTACGACATCTTTGCATTGGTTTCATTGTCTCCATGAGATTGTATTAATTATTGATATTATTGAGACATAATGATCCTTCGGAGGATCAATTTTATTTCTCACCATCTAATTTATGAAGACTATGTCAATTTATTTTAACCAATTCATGCTTTATATAGGCAATTGAGAAAGGTCATAAACTCTAGAGTTTTCAATAATGTATTTAGTACTTTTTTAAAAGAAAAACTAAGAAAATTTAGAAAATAATAGAATATATTGTGTTTCAAATATCGCTATCTTAAAATTTTAAGATATTTTTAAAGTCATATCATAATTAAGATTATATACAATTAAAAACTTTAATATAGTTTAACTATTAATTGATAGTATAAATAGTAATTACTATTGTATAAGATGAAAATTCTAAATATATCTTAATTATTAATAGATTGTATAAATTGTAATTATTACTTATTATTGATAAATTTTGTTATAAATTTGAAGAGGAAGAAGAAGCCAACAACATGTTTGAATGACTCTTCTTGAACACCATAAGCCAAAATCCCTTTGATATTTTGTGTAGTAGGTAGATAGGAGAAGGAATGAAAAACAAAAGGCATGGTGCATAGGTATATGGTTTGATGTGTTTGGAAGGAGCCTGAAGCCATTATAATTAACATTTGCATTTTCCAACTTAGACATTTTTGTGACTCTACAAGATATTTGGTTTTACCAAATTAAGTACAAGTATTGAAATATTTCAATCCAACAACATAATAATTTCAAATTATGATTGTTCTACTTCAAAAACTTTGTGATTTTATAAAATGCTTTGGTGAAAATAATATTAGCTATGAAGCAATAAACTTAAAAAAATATGGTTAATTGAAGGTTAATGCAATCAAGCTCAATGCTTTATGCACATCAAATTTAAAACTAACACTTATATGTTGCCCATTATTATGATTAGATCCCTTTCTATCACCCCTAATGAATGTGTTGTTTTGTAACTATATTTATGCTAAGAAAGAGTATCTACAATATATGCTCTATTCAAATGTTGTAATGAATTCATACCTTTCAAAGTTCAATAATTAAGTTAAGTGACAAGGAATGCTAGCTATGCTGCCTTGTTTATTAATGGCTTGACAAAATAATTTATTGCGGTTTATTAACATATTATAATGAGGTTTGGATGGTCATGGCAAGCAAAGTAATCATTCAAAAACTTTTCATAGACAACAAATAGAGAGTTCCTATAAAGGGAAAACACCTTCTAGACACAACTCCACAACCGAAGAAACCATACGGTAGGCACATTTTGGGACATTTTAAGGTGATGACATTTCAAGGCGTCATGTCATAGGATTCCTACAAATAGTTCTTTCACCTGACACACGTCAAGTGTTTTCACCTGTTGTCAAGGTAAATCTTGCATGAGAACGGTGGCCTCCTCAATGTGGCATTGGTATAAGGTGGGATTTGGAGTTTGCGCTTGCCAATAGTTTTTCCAAAAGCACGAGTGTGTCAGATGCTCACAGAATGTTTGATTATTTGTATGAAAAATATGTACGCATGTGGACTATGATGATTTTAGTTGATTGTGGTAGTGTAGACAAAGAATGTGATGTGTTTGTAAAGCATCAACAAGATGTGGTACCTTCTATTGTGATGACCACAACCTATACTTAGAATGGGTAGGAAGAACAAGGCATGACAAATTTTCTCCTATGTGCACCAATTCAACAACCTTAGAAAGAGGCATGTTAGTAGAGACCACTCTTATATATTCATATGCTAAAGGTGGGGGGAACAAGATAACATGCAATATATTTGACATAATGCCTCAACAAGACATAGTAACTTGGGATTTCTCTATAAAAATGACTCTAACTCTTGGCCCATGTTTCTTGCATCTAATGCAGGGCCTAAAGAAACCAAATATACATATAGATCTAGTAAAGCAATGAATAACAACTACAAATTTATTAAAATCCCAATATTTTTCAGGCCTGTTACTGGAAGGACACACTACATCAACATGAAAGTAGTTGATTTATTATATGTGCTCACTACCAGACTTCAAGAACATACAAGAATCCTGGTTGGTTTTTGTGGCTTCTTCATGAAGGAAGGAAACTTAAGAACGAGTTTTTACTTAATGCTTATGGAATCACCAAAGATGCTTCAGTCTCTCTCATTACAAGATTAATTCAGGCTGTCAGGGGAAAGGAGGATTATTCTATTTCTAAGCCCATGCCTTTCAAGGATTCCCTTGAGTGAAGACCCAAATCAGTGACACGTAATGATCTTTTAGGTCCAACATTTGTAGAAGATCAATCTTTGTATACCCATTCTCTTGAAGTGGAAAATGTTGGTACTAAAAAAGGGTGGCAGTTTATCTAAAGCAACTATTTTCCATTTTAAAATATTTTGGCCCTTGACATGTGCTATCTAGGAATTGATATACTAAAAATATCCTTGTAATATAGAGTTTATATTTTTCTCAAAAGTATTTTTTGTGGTATTCTTCAAAAATCCAGAGGATGGGCATAAGGTTTTTGACCAAAATCCTTGGATTTGGGGACAAGTCTGTCTATCAATGCAACTAGGGTTACCTGATTTCAATCCTCTTACCATGAATTCTTTGGCTACTTTAGTACGTGTAAGGTTGCCTAACTTACACATCCATTTAATCAAACTTGAAATCTTAGAAGATGTGGCAATTTAATATGAAACTTCATCAAAATGGATAGTAAAAGGACTTCAAAAGGAATTCTCACATATGTTCACATATGTGTTGAAGTGTACCTCAGGGAAAGGTTACTGAACAAAACCCTACTCAAGTGGATGGGTAAGGTGTATTTACAACCTTTGGAATCAGGGAAAATTTCAAGAACCCCCCCTAAATTTACATGTATAATAAATGGGCAAATCTCCATGGTATATAGGAAAAAGGGAAGGCGATTTTATCAATAATATGATATGTATAGATAATTTTTTGGCGAATCTCTCACCAGGCATGGTGAATATTTTACTCAATTATAAAATCTTGTGTTTATTAAATACACAGATGAAATCATTGCATTTCTTTAAAATATCTTTTGAAATCAAAATTACCGAAATTACATATCAATAATCTAGTGGGTGTAAGATAAAATTCACCCGTGCCATTCACAGAAAGCATGAGAAAAAACCTAATACTATATATAAAACCAAGAAAAATTCAAATTCATCACTTCTATGTTCGTGTTTGCAATTAGAAAAATTACCCAAATTACAATCTGTTTACTCCACTTCTAGGGACCTCGTAACCACCCTTCCAATACAAGTATGTTCCCCTTTGCAATTAGAAAAATTACTCAAATTACAATCTGTTTGCTCCAGCATATGTTGGAAAGTTATAGAAGGATGACCAGTGCAATCAATCCATTCCTTTTAGCCGTGGATTTGTTTCAGTTTAAAACAAAAGTATACAAATATACTTGTCCAATGTCTATGCTTTAACCATTCACCTTAAGATGTTTTTACAATATAATTTCCTAAGTCTATTTAATATCTTCATTATCATAAAAACCAACCTATATCCATCTTAACTCCACATCTACCACTCTTAGGTGGATGAAATCTATTTATCCCTCTGAGCACTTGGTAGACCCAGAATTAAGATGGATCTGAGATAGAATTTCCCCTTTAAA
>APFE030210911.1:1127-19155 GCA_000404065.3 Pinus taeda
AAGCTCACATCTATTGAAGGAAAATAATTTGAGGATGCAACAAAGTATAGATAGCTTGTAGGAAGTCTCAACTACCTAACTACTACCAGACTAGACATTTCATTTGTTGATGGAATCCTCTCTAGGTTTATGCAAAAGCCTTGTGAGGGACATTGGTCTGCTGCAAAAAGAGTTCTAAGGTACTTGAAGGGAACTCAAGACTTTAGAAGCAAGTATACACGGGTGGATGACTTTAGCTTGACTGGATACTCTGATTCAGACTTCGATAAAGACAAAGAAACTGGGGTATCTACTTCAAGATATGTTATGAGTCTTGGATCAAGAGCTGTCTCCTGGAGATCACGTAAACAATCAGTTCCAACAAATTCCACAATAGAAGCAAAATACGTGGCAGTAGTTGAGGCAACAAAAAAATTGTGTGGCTCAAGAAAGTTCTTGAAGATTTGCAGGTAAAACAAGTACAATCAACTCCACTCATGATTGGCAATACCTCTGCAATAAAGTTGGCCAAGAACCCAATGTTTCATGATCGAATGAAGCACATCAATACTAAATATCATCTGATTCGACATCATGTTGAGGCCAAAACAATCCATCTCTGCCATTGTTCCACGAATGAGCAAATTGCAGACATCTTCACCAAAGCGCTTGGAAGAGAAAAGCTTGAAAGATTCAGAACGATGCTTGGACTTACGAACATCCCTTCAGATTAAGGGGGGGAATGTTGACACCTAATCATCAAGATTGGGTGAATAACCAAAATTGATGTAAATAAATAATGGAGAATATGAATAGTCACCGGGAGATGAAATGAATAATCTCTCCCTCATGTATAGAATAAACACCAACCTAAATGAAATACATGAATTGCTTTTAGGAATTACTGCCTGGCCTGACACCCATGAGAAGGTTGATTATTTGTTTCAGAGCAATGATGAGGAATGGTGGAGCCATAAATCAGAGATGGAATTACACACGACCATAATGGACAGATGAAATTATTGAAAATTTTATGTTTCCAATCATGTTCAAGAAACTAATCATAATGCTTTTCTATTTTATGTTTCCAATCTTGTTCAACAACTGATAAAAGTGTTCTTGTCCCATGTTTATGAAATAACTAACTGATAAAGTGTTCTTGTTCATTGTTTGTGACATAAAGGAATTGATAAAGTGTTATTGTCTAGTTTTTTTGCATGCTTTCAGTGAATCCATTAGGATTGATGTGAAGCCAATGGCAATGGTGTTTTTATTTGGTGTTTAAAGTTCCATTTAGAATTGCAAATTTGTATCTTTTAGTTACTTCACTATAGTTATACCCAGGGCTAAAAACAGATTTTCACAATAGGTTTATGTTACTTATTTTTTTAAGGAATTACTCGTTTATAAATAATTTAAATAAATTAAAAAATTTATCAAATATAAAAGATTATATATAATATAATATATATATATATATATATATATATATATATATATATATAATTTTTGATTATTTTTAATATAAAAATTATTTGGTTGTGAGATGAATATAAATAATATATAATTTTAGAGTATATATTGTAATATGTATAAAAAAATATAATAAATAATGATTAATCAACAGGAAAAAATCATTCTTCCTCAAACCATGATGTGTAAATCTATGTGTATGATAATGAACGATAAATAAAAACAAAGTAACAAATAAATGAATAAATAAAGTTTAAGACTATAACCTTAAATTCTCATTTAAATTTACCATGAGATTATAGAATCTACTACCTTTATTATACTTGGTTAACACATTAAACCTATTTCAATATTAGATATTTTATATCCAATATCTTTTGGGAAATTCAATTGTCCTCGTGTAAGATGCAACATTTAAGATGTATGTTTGTTTTTTCCCTTTTCTCAAGAAATTTTCTACCTTGAAAGTATTTAGGTGTTATCAATTTTCTCATAAATATAGTTTCAAATAGATGTTTCTATTAAGACAATGAGTTATGGTTTGGGTGGTGACTTGTCCATTGCCACTTGAGGGAGTATTTTGGTACTTTTTCCCTAACTATTGATCTAAATGGGTTTTTAGTGCAAAGGTTCTTAAACATACTAAGAACATCATTTAATGGTACACATAAACTATTGTTTTTTTCCTAGTTTTGAAACCATTCATAGAATATGACAATTGTGTAATCTAGTCACTTAAACTTCTATTGAATTTTTTTTTCTTTATTAAATTCATAAATTTGAGAATTAAAAATTTACTCATCTATCTTATATATAAACAATTCCAAATAAAATTGTAAAATATAAAAGAAATTAGTAATTTTATTGGTTGAGACTTTAAAATAAGCATTAGACAATGTTGCATCTCCAATACTGAGTTCTCAAGATGAGACTTCAAAATAAACATAAACCTACCCATTGTGAGTTTTTGGACTTGCTAAAAAAGGGTCGTCTCCATCTCAACTCACATCATTCAATCCTATATTATGCATACTTAAACCTAAAGTCAAAACAAACATAAACCTTAAACGTCAAGACTCATTATGCTTGACCACACTCATGGACTACTTGTATGCTATATAAAACATGAGGATAGAGTTATCAAATTGAAGGGTTGTTTTAGTTGTCCAAAATAGAAATAATACAATTGACTTTTCCTCTTTGTTTGGGTGAAATAGCCAATTTCTATTTTATTTTGAGAATTTTTATGTACTTTATTTAGCGTTGATAAGTTGATGATGGATCTCCATTTTTGAGTCTATATTAATTTGATTAGAAAAGGAATCTATTTCATGGTTGAATATATGGAAATATGAATATGTGGTTACCAAGATTATGATGTTACCTTCTTACTTGTAGGAAGATTGTGATTTTCTTCAAAATACATGCCGTGTATGTTATTATTGTTTGAAATATTAGAGTCTTTCCAAACTTCTATTTAAAAATAGATTCAAACTTGTTTTATTATTTATAAGATCCTTCAATCCAAGTCATTGAAAGTCAAGATAAATTATTTATTTTCAAAATAGATTATGGTTAATAGGTTTGAATTTTGATAATGATTCAACATTATTTGTATTTTTTTTTTTGAAATTACATAAATATTGACTAATAATAAGTATTTGCACAAATCATTGACTACTTTGATAGTAACAACACAATATTTGATTTTTTCAAAGTAATAAAAAACATATACATCTATAAATATGACTTAGTTGAACTATATTTTATGGTCAAGCTAGAAGAATCATTGACTACTTTGATAGTAGTAATGAAATATTTGATCTTTTTAAAGTAATAAAAAACATGCACATCTATAATATGACTTGGTTGAACCCCCAGATGCGGGTGATTCATCGAGCAAATAGGAGGATGGGACAGGGGTGGAGCAGTGTCGAACGACACCTGCCAGCTCCACACCACTTGGCCAGCGATATGATGGGTTCATTACAGCAGAAGGGGCCATCACATGGCTTTGCGCAATGGGAAGCAGTAATGTACAGGCGCGAAGGGGAAGGGACCATCGCCTCCGCATGCTTCAGGGCTAGTTGGCCTTCGGCGACATTAAATGCAACAATTATGGCGGAGGAAAGCCGAGACGAAGCGGATGATGTTAAATCCGGGAACAGGTATGGAATCGATAGGAGGCTCCATAAGCATCGTTGGTCGGGAGGAGGTGGGTTATGGGAGGTGGTCGGGCTCCGCTGGGCTGCTGAGACATGCCCTCCGCCTGCTCAATCTCTATTATGTTCGTACATCACAGAGTATCTGTGCGCTCACTCTATTCCTCTCCCCGTCATGGTGCGACAACGGCTAATCAGTAGAAGGGGAGGCTCGAGAGGGGGTAGTTCTCGACAACAAGCTAGGAGGCAAAGCTCCTCGAGCTCTCCCTCCTCCTCAGCTGACAATCCTCATTACCCCAATACGAGGAGTGGATGGGGTCGCGCGGGTCTTCGCTCTGCTCCCTTCCCTCTGCCCAGGTATCCCTCCCCCCATACCACGCTCTTCCACTTCCGTAGCACTCTTAATCAGCGAGTCATTATGGCCACCATTTCCATCTCATTCACTGAGGAGGCGGCTCAGAACACCCAGGGGCTCTGCTCTGGAAGTGCTACATTCCGGGCAGAACCCAGTCAACATAGAGCCCAATAAAATATGAGCACAGACATGGAAACTAAGCACGGAGGGCAGCCCAAGCGGAAAGGGAAGGGGGCAATGCGGAATAGGAGTGAGGATTCAGAGCCTCAGCATGCCTTGCCAGACAAGGAGATGAACAAGCTGAACGAGGAGGACACGCGGCGGGAGGAAGGTGATGGCGAGCAACATCAGATGGACAACCGTGAAAATTGGGGCTGCCCGATAGTGGAGGAACCGGCCACGGAGCTCATTATTCCCAATGCCAGGTGGCAGTTCTTTTAACGTCAGGATTCACTTCTGTTTTTGTCCATGTAGGCGCATCCAGTCGGATGAAATGTTTGCTTTTGTTGTCTTGTTAGTTTTGTTCAGAAAACTGAAGATAATGTGTATTGACATCCCATTTCTTTTTGTAATTTTGACTCAATTAGACTGTTTCCCCTATGTTGGGGCAGTGTCAGAACTAGTTCTTCGGCAAGCTGAGAAAGGTTGTCTTCTCTTACAGCCAGTACCATCTCTGTAAATAGCTTTTTTCTTTATTAATAGATTAACCATACTAAGCAAAAAAAAATATGACTTGGTTGAATTATATTTTATGGTCAAGCTAGAAGATAAGACAAAACACAAAACCTAAACTAAAGTTCATCGTAACCTTGATCTATCAAGAGATGAGAGGATCTCTTGACATGCAAACCTATTTTAGTGTGTAAACGTTGAAGAAAGGTTTGTCACCTAAAAAGATTTTGAGCAACACACCAATAAAATGTTCCAACTATAAAACAAATTCTAAGATTGTATTTTTTATGGTTTAAATTTCATTTTAAAATGTATAAATGGACTAAGATTAACTAAACTACATAGCTTAAACTCCAATTCCATCAAATCCTTGTTGGATCTGTATAAAAATTCACTCCCTAAAAAAATGACCAAATTGTAGAATAGTTAAACTATTTTAAATGTTTTTTTTTTCAATTGCTTTATATAATATAGATAATTGATATTGAAATGTTTATTTAGGAAGAACATTGAAATTATTTTATTTATGACCCAGATTGCTATGTTAAAATATTTTTTTGTTATTAATATATTTTTAAATGTATGTCTCTCTTTATATAATTTATTTTCTAAATTAATAAAGGATGATTTGTATTACTAAGATATTTCAAATATATAAAAATAACACTATAATAAAAGTGATTTTTGCCATGACATACAATTAATTTAAGAAAATATATGAGGTTGAGATATTCATATTCAAATATTTTATTTATGATCTATATGGATATTTTTATTATTGATTTTGTATTAAAAATTAAATGAATTGCACATCAACATTTGGTTAGGAAGTACTTGATTTTTAAAAATTTTGGATATTGAAATCTTTTATTTATTAAAAATATTGATATATTTTTTTCATGGTTGAGTGTGAAATAGTTTTTAAATATCACATATCAATTTTATGTTAACCACAAAAATAATTATCACCTCCTTCATGAATGTCAACAATGAAAATAAATGGAGACAACAGAATAAGAATGCGATTTCGATGTTTTATAATGCTTTTAACTAGAAGTAACCAAATATTTATATTAGATTTTGTTTTTTTATTATAATTAAATTTATATGTTTATTGAGTAGAATATATATATATATATATTTTTTATAAAATATAATATATCAACTTTATATTCAACAACAAAAAGAATTACATATTTCCTTTATATTAATCTATATAATGTACATCTAAGTGCAAAAAAACTATTTTTATATTCATCACAAAAAAATAGTAAAAAAAATATACTACTTGATATTTAAATGATAAATAAAAATTAATTTCAAAAATAATGCTCAGGGGAATTTTAAAAATAAATTCTATCACATAAAATTTACGTAACAGGTAGGAATCGTTGTCAAATTTATAAACTACAAGTTTCACTAGTCCATGTGATGTATATTAACCCAATGATCATGGCATGATGGATATTAAGCCCATGATCATGGTTTTTTTATATAGTTTCTAGTGTCATTTTAAGTACAAATTTATATCTTTTTAGTTACTTTATAGTTGTCGTAGGATTTCACTAAACGTTTATATAAAGTTAATTCCATTTAAAGGTTTATAGGTTTATATTAAATTTATTTATTTTATTTTAATATGTTAATTTTTTTATGATTAAAATATATATTATTCATATTACTGCTTTATAATGTTAATGTTTTTGTAAATATATATTAAATAAGAAAAAATTATGTTTTTCTTCATTCACTATGGGGACTTTCACTAATTTTGGGAAAAGAAAACCTAAAAAATATGTCACCTATGATCTAATCTTCCAACCATTTTGTGATTTGGTTAGTGGACCATTTGATGTGCTTTAACCTACATTCCTTGAAGCCTTTTAGAACATTTTTTATCCATCTAAGTTTTCTTATCAATAACCAACCTTTCCATTTAAATTATCAATTACCACCTTCAAATATTCTTCCTAGTTTAAGGTCCTTATCATCCCTAACACAAGGGCCTCAAATATACTTAGTCATTTGTCTTCCATCATAAGAAATTGAAGGGTGAAACCATGATGTGACCATAAGGAAAGTCACATTAAACTAGGGACACATGATTACCTCCAAGGTGAAGTGAAGGAATAAATACATAGCCAAAGTGGCGGATAATCTAATTTCAACTTGTGATTAGTACTATAATGCCTCAAACATAAATGAAATCACTTGAATGCAAAAAATGGTTAAAGTACCTCACAATATATGATTCAAATTCATTGGATGAGTAAGCTAGATGTACTTCTAGAAAATGGATGAGAGGCATATAAGATTAGCTATTTGTGGATCATGGTAGGACTACTAGTTGACAAGTTGTAATGTAGGAGAAAAAAAATCTCCTAAGGTTACCCATAAATAGGGATGGTAAACAATTAAAATTACATTTCATGCATTGTAAGTTTTAAGAGTCATAGCAATTAATGGTTATAATGGTGATTGGTTTGGGGTTATTAGGGTTAGGAGTTGGACACTATGGGTTAGTTGTTGTATCTCTTTAGGTTGAAGGTTTGCAGGTTATGAGTTGGTTAAGGATCACGATTTGTGGCTTATAATTGTTGTTAATGATGATAATTGTGCCAAAAGGATGATAATAACAATGATGATGAAAAATGCCAAGTATGATGTTGATGTCGATGACGATGTTGATGACATTGAAAATAACGGTTGAGATATGCATACTAAAATAATCTTAGTACTAGCACAAATGGAGTAAAAATACATTAAACCATTACTCTTTTAATTAGAAAGGTGAAAGTGGAAATTTAACATCTCTTAATCAACTTCACTAATGTCGCTTAAGAGATCTCAAATGACTTTACTTAATCGATATTTATTGCACTAGGAAGTCCTCTACAACTGAATAGGGAGGAGAAGTTGTATTGACACATTAGAGGAGATGTTGTGGTGAAATGTTATAACAAAAAATAATAATAATAAGCTCAATCGAATCTACCACAGGGAACTTCATCATGATGGACTCAAGGAGAATTAAATCCGCGAGTCAATGACTTGGAAAGGGGGGCTTCAACCAATTGGACTACTCATCAAAGCTTTGTGGCATTAGATAATATTTTTTGCTTTTATTAATAAATCTAATAATTTTTGTTTTTATTAATAAAATTATAAACAATGAAAAAATTTAGAATGTGAATATCACATTAAAAAATAAACAATATAATTCATATTAGTAATCCTGATATTTAAATAATGATGATTCATATTAATAATCAAGATATTTTAAAACTTCATTTTTAAATTTAATTAATAAACATATGATTTAAAACAGAATTTTCACACACACGTATTAATAAAAATAAGAAATTGATTATATATGTATATATATTATTTTTTCTGCTCTTTAGATGGGCTTCGGCCTAACACCTACCCTCAAGTTATGACAAAGGGTCAATAACTTAGAAAGAATGGTTGAAGGGTCAATAACTTAGAAAGAATGGCTTCAATCAGTTGAATTACCCATCAAAGCTTTGTTATATTACATTATATTTTTTGCTTTCATTAATAAAATTATAAAGCATGAAAATTTAAAATATAAATATCATATTAAAAAAATTAATAAAATAATAATTAGAATTAGTAATTATGATATTATAAATAATTTGTTTCATATTAACGATCATGATATTTTAAAGTTTATTAACAAATATATAATTTATATATATATGAATGATGATTCAATATAATATTTCCAAACTATTTACATTTAATTAATAATAAAAATATATAAAATTTAACACTTACTCTAATTTTTTTATAATTTAACACTTACTTTAATTTTTTTATAAGTTTATATATAATTAATTGTAGGCATATTATTTAAAAAATAAATTAAAAAAATTATTAAACAAATTGCTAAAAATTAGTATAGATCTATTTTAAGTCTATATTTGCCCCATATTAAAAAAAAATTATTTACCCAAATATTGAAACAACCAAATTTGTTGAGATGTAAATATTTTCTTAAATTTTATAAAAATGTTTTTGAGAAAACTAATACTGTTCGGTGAAATCCAAAATTAAAATAAATATATAGTAATAAAATATCTAATTTAAGAGATGGAAAAATCATATTTCACAATTTCACTGTTGAACTAAATTTTTATCCTAAATATAGTATTATAAGTATACGCTACCATATGTCCCGCTGGAACCCTAGTTATCGTTTGCCCTCTTTTTTCGTGTTGTTGTTCCCCTTCGACCATGATCCAGATGCAGATCCGATTGTTTTGCCATCACCATCAGGGTGTGGCTCTCATCGATTGTGTCTGTGTGCCTCTTTCGGAGGTTGTTGGTGGTGCTAAGCCGTAGCTTAGCCGGTTCTGAGTTTTTGGTTCTTGCTTGTGGGGCCCAATGTGCTTGCGCTTTTGACTCTGTCGTTTTCATGCCACTGTCATTCTCGTCGTTTTGTTGGGGCCGACATGATGGTCTGGGCGGAGGTTTTGTTTCGTCGTGCTTCTGTTACCTCCTTTTTTGACAAGGGTTTATCAGGTTGGTCTGCTGCAGCCGCCGTTTGTTGTTCCACAGCCGTTGTTCTAGGGGTTTTTCTCCGGTGACGTTTTTTGTAGGGTACATTTTTTGGCCCTATAAGATGATATCAAGTTTTTGTTAGTTGGGATCAAATGTGTAAGCTTCTTAGGCATTGTAATTTCTCTCTGAATGGAATGCGTTTTATGTTTTTTTACAGATAGATAGATGAAAAATCTTCGGACATTAAAAGCTCAGAAATTATGATTTTTTTCACTTCATTAACATTTTTCAGAATTCGACAAAAAAACAGAAGTTTGAAATTTCACTTCCGTGAATGCGTTTTATGTTTTTCACAGCTAGATCAATGAAAAATCTTGAGACAATGAAGGCAAGAGATTATTATTCTTTTTTCCACTCCATTATCCCTTTCCAGAATTGACAAAACAGATGTTTAGAACTTTATTTCATTGGATGTGTCTAATGTCATAAACTATAACGTTTTCCATAATTTGACAAAACAGGGGTTTGAGACTTTATTTCACTGAAAGCATCTTACGTTTTCTTTACAGCTGGATCGATTAAAATCGTCTGACAGAAAAGGCTCAGAAAATATGACTTTTTCCAAATTGGGTGAAATAACAAATTACAGCATTTCACTTCATTCAATGTTTTTTTCCCTGTTCAAGATTTCCTTTTGGCAGAAGCTTAAATTGCAATGTCGTGCATTCAATGTTTTTTTCCCTGTTCAAGATTTCCTTTTGGCAGAAGCTTAAATTGCAATATCGTGCAGCTTTAAAATTACAGAAGTTTTGGCGCAGACTACAAAGATGACATAACGTATGTAGATCACTGACTCACTGACTAAAGGAGGTTCGTTATGATGCACTTTGGTTGCAACTTCCCACCAGCGGGTGGCAAAGGAATCACTATGAAACTGTGGACAAGTTTCGTACAGCGCATTGAACATAATTGTACATTCTGGCAAACTTCAAATATTAAATAGATTTCGATTTAAATAGAGTGCAATTTTGGTTTCGCAGAGCTTCAATGGAGTAAATCATTTATAGAGTGAAGAATGTGTGGGTTTTAGTGAAAAAAATGGAGACAGAGGAATTACTTAATAATTAAAAGTGGTGGTAAGTTAGATTAAAAAAAATTTCGTAATTTTGTAGTAGCAGTGTTTGAATCATGTTTTAATGGTGGTTGAAATAGATTCAGCACCATCAAAAACCTTTAAAGCCCTAAAATCTTGAAATTTGACAGTTGTAATCTGGATTTACAAAAATCTCTGCAGGATTTTATCAAAATATAGCAGGAATTTCCATGATTTTCATGACAAAAAACAGTGTGGTTAGACAACTGTTGAAAGAATATTTCATCACAGTTTAGGGTTTATGGACAATTTATGACCTGAAAATTTGACACATGATCAATGACAATGATAAATGGGAGATTTTAATCAATGTGCCAATATCTAATGCAGTAGTTAAGTCAAGGAAACAAATATGTGGCTTGTCAATAAGTATTAAATGAGATGGGCTCTATATGCCTACCATTGGATAACTCGCCTGCAAAAATCTAATTGGCCTGTTCATTTAATGCTCATTGGCAAACTGCTTATTTTGAGAATTGTCTTTAGTGAGACTTTTTGAAGCTAGTGGGTTTTTTCAGTGTAATTTTTCTAAAATCTATCAAAAATTTATTGAAATTATCAAAAATTTATTGAAATCACAAGTTTGATGCCCTTCACCATTAAAACATACTAGGGATTTTTCAAACTGCTAACTCCATATATATAAAAAAACCAGTTTAAATAACACAAAAAAAATTCACATCAAAATTTTCAACCAACCATTAAAAATTCATAATTACAACTCCTCCCTAAAATTTTAAAAATCTCACTAAAACAACTCCCTTATTTTGAACACACAACTCCCTCACAAAGTTCAAAAGATCTCACTAAATACAACGCCCTTTATTTTGACCGGGTTATGGTTTTGGGACCATAGGCATATCTGAAATATTTCCCATCCGGCCACGTGGTCTCCAGACGTGACGGAATTGGGTGGGCCAGTCGTATCTGTTTATAAAAGCTGTAGTGGGGTGATGCCATTGTAGTGTACACCCAAATATTGGGTAGAGGAAACGCAACTGAGATGGAGATGGAGGAGCCGAGGAGGAGTCATGTGGTGGTATTCTCGACATTGGAGCAGGGCCACCTTATCCCTGCTTTCCAAGCTACTCTTCATCTAGCACACAGAGGCGTCGCTGTCACCTTCGTCACCACTCCTCTCAACGCAACCGCTCTAGCTTCCAGACTGCCCCGCCCCCAATCTCCTCTCCTCTTGCGCTTCCATCACTTGTCGCTCCCACCCTTTGACGGTCTCCCGCCGGATCAAGAAAGCTGCCACACCCTCAACCCAAAACACTTTGACAACCTCTATCTCGCCACGGAACAGCTCCAACCCCAATTCGGAGGCCTTCTGCAGAGCCTAGCGGTAAACGCCGACGAAGAATGGATGAAACCGACCTGTGTGATCGGCGACATGTTCACCGGATGGGTGCAAGAATCTGCTATGAAGATGGGCATTCCCGGCTTCACGTTTTACACTTCCCCGGCCTACGGGACTCTGCTTTACAATTCCCTCTGGCTTCATCTGCCCCACCTCGATAACCAATCCGACACCGTTACTCTCCCCGACGTACCCACCTTCTTGACTCTGAATCGATCGGATTTGACTCCCAGCTTGCTGAAGGCCACTAGATCTAATCCATGGCACCTGTTTGTGAGCCGGCAGGTGAATAAAAACAGGCACACTCGAGGATACATCGTCAATACGTTTTTGGAGTTGGAGCCAGAGATTATCGAATACATGGAGACAAGTAGCGGGAAGACCGTCTGGACCGTTGGCCCCGTTTTACCTTACGATTACATCGCGGGATCCTCTGTTACAACCCCTCTGGATCGAGGGGAAGCATCGATCTCGGAATGGCTGAACCAGCAAGCGCCGGGTTCTGTCGTCTATGTTTCGTTCGGGAGCAGGAATTTTCTGTCCGCTGCCCAGATTCGAGAACTCGCATTTGGTCTCCAGGGTAGCGGGAAATCCTTCATATGGGTTCTGCGTACTCCGCCGGAAACCGAGAACGAGAGGGGCTCCTCGCAGTCGCTGCTCCCGGAAGGATTCGAACGCGATACCTCCGGGCGAGGCATGGTGATCAGAGGATGGGCGCCGCAGCTGCTCATCCTGTCTCATCCTTCCACGGGTGCTTTCATCAGCCACTGCGGGTGGAATTCCATGGTGGAGAGCGTGAGCAGAGGGATACCCATCATCTGTTGGCCCATGGCGGGTGAGCAGTTCCTTAATGCCAAGTGGTTCATCGAACAGCTCCGAGTTGCCGTGCGAGCACGGCGGGGAGACGGTGGTGTCGTCCCACGAGAAGAGGTGGAGAGGGTAGTGAGGGTCGTCCTGGAGAATGAAGGGGATCATGATCTTAGAGGCAGAGTCCAACATCTGGCTCAAGTCGCTCGGGCAGCCGTGGTCGATGGCGGGTCGTCTGCTAGAAACTGGGATTCCCTTGTGAAGCACTTCTCTTTTCTCCAGACTTCATCAAATGAATCCACTCGCATACATTCACCTTCACAAGAATCATGATGGATGGTCAACATTATTAACCAGATAGAAACGTCATCGTCGGCTTGCAGGCACCGCACATACTCATCTTCATCATGCTCTCCTGGAAATTAGAATGGATAGCAGACTTTATTGACCAGGCAAATGTCATCATTGGCGGGCAGGAACTGTTTGGTGCAGAATATTAATGAAAAGGTAGAGCCATAGAATCGCATGAACTCCAGAGCATGGGTGGAATTGCCCAGAACCATAATGGAGAGACTGAATTATAGAAAATTGTATGTTTCCAATCCCGTTCAATAAACTAATGATAGTCTTCTTGTCTATTCTCTGAATTTTTGTTTAAGATTTTGGGTCGTTAACAAGTTCATTAAAAAAAATGATTCAAACATTTCCATGATTCAATTTTTCATTTTTTAATGTCCAGATTCAAATTGAAATTTAATCATTTAAATATATTTTTAACTTTAAGTATTTATATTTATTTATAATGGTAATTTTAAATATTAATTTTTTTAATTAATATATTAAGTATAAAAAAATAATTTAAAATATTTCTCTAATTTGGTAATAAATTATTATTATAATAATTACTGATTTTTGAATGGATTTTAGTCTTTTTATTAATATAAAATTTATTTAATGGTATAAAGATAAATATTTTTTATATATTTTATTTTTTCTATTTCAAATAACATAAATGTCGAATATTGTAATTTTTTCGAAATTTCCGAAAACCATAACTTAAACCGAGATTCCTTTATTTACATACGGTGGTATGGGACGGAGCAATATCTTCATGGTGGCTCAGTTTCTCTTTAGGGATTTGCGCTTTGTTTCAGTCTGCGGCCAACTAAACGCCGCAATTTCAAAAGCCAGTTGAACGCCGCAAGGATTTTAGTATTTTGAAGGTAGTTAAACTAAATTTAACATAGTTAAATTTTATTAAAGTAAATTCAATTTAGTTAAATTCTTTTTGTTTGTAGTATTTAATTTTTAGTTAATTTTTATTTATTTATGGTATTTAATTTTTAATCTAACTTATTTAAATGTTAAAAAAAATTATATTAATTTGTCTAAAAACCATTAAAATAAAAAGTAAATAAATTTCACTTAGTTAAATTTTGTTAAGATAAATTTGGTTCGGTTAAATTTTTTTGTTTATAGTATTCGATTTTTAGTTAAATTTTTTTGTTTATAATATTCGATTTTTAATGTAACTTATTTGAATGTTAAAAACTCTATATTAATTTGTAAGAGCCATTAAGATAAAAATAAAGTGTTTAACACCACTATTTCCATTAGTCCTTAGCAACAAAACATAAAAATAAATTTATGTTTTGATTAATGTTTTTTATTAATATTGTATAGATTCAAACACTTCTCTAAACCAAGTCCTGAGCAACAAAACATAAAAATAAATTTATGTTTTGATTAATGTTTTTTATTAATATTGTATAGATTCAAACACTTCTCCAAACCATGAAGACTCGTTAACTAAAGCCTTTTCTGAAATTTGACAAAGCAGAGGTGTGAAGTTTTACTTGATTGATTATTTCAGAGGAAAAAAAGCGAGATATATTCTCAATATATATTGAGAGTATATAAATACAGATGGAAAGTATGTATATGTATGGGATCGTACATATCATGTATTACATATACACCTATATCTATTATGGTTGAGTATATATATATCAGTCAATTCAATTGACAGTCTGTTGTTTATGTGACAATCAAAAAAAGAATCTGTGCATTATATAGTCAAAAATGAAGATACCAGATTATATATGTGTCATCATATGGAGCTATATATCATGTGCCACAATGACATGATATTGTCAATTATGTAGGAGTTGGCATATGTGAGTCTTTGAAAATAATGACATTCCGCCATTTCCAAACCGACCATAGAAAGATGAAGATGAGGAATCGCCTGTTCCCATTCTGTCTACTCCACCATATAAAAGCTACACTAAGAAAATCAAAATCAATCACTAAAAAATCAAAATTATTATTTGCCAGAAACTATAACCTATAGCCTACAACCTTTGCTCCAATTTAACCAAACACAGGTTTGGAATTTGGAATTTTACTTATTGATTATGTTTATATCTTTTAATATTCGATCAAAAACCTTCAGAAATTAAAAACTCCGAAGTTACGTTTTATTCTAAAATTTTGCAAACAACAAATTAAAAGATTCTACTTTAATAATTCATCCCGAAATTAGACGCAACTATGTTTCTAAATTTTACTTCCATATAATGTGTATGATGTCATAAACTATAATCTTTTTTAATTTGGCAATATAATAGTTAATAGAATAATATGGTTATGAGATTAATATTGATTTCAAATCTAGAGAATTAGTATTAATTTCTTTATTTTATTAGTTTTTTGAGTTTAAAATTATTAATTCTTTAAATTCTATTATTTAAAGGTACTATAAACTTTTTTAATTTGGGCAATATAAATAGTTAATAGAATAATTATGGTTATGGAATTAAATAATTGTTTCAAATCTAGAGAATTAGTAGTTAATTTTTTTTATTTATTAGTTTTGAGTTTTTAATATTAATCTTTAATTCTATTTAATCTAAGTTGTTCTATATTCGAAATTATATATCCGAGATTTTATATATTAATATTAGTTTATTAGTCCTTTAAATTAATAATACTTATTTTAAGATTTATTAGTCATTTAAATTATTAATACTTATTTTAAGATTTATTAGTCCATGAGTTTTATAATATTCAATCTCTTGCTCTTTTAACTCTATTTATCTAAGTATTCATATTCCAAAGTATAATATTATTCGGAGATTCTATCAAATTAATCCTAGAGTTTATTAGTCCTTTAGATTAATAATTGCTATCTTAAAATTTATTAATCCCTTAGCTTTATAATATCAATCTCTTGCCTTTATTAATCTAATGGTTCATAATTTTAATTTTAAGATTTATAGTATTAATTTAAGGGTTTAAAATATTTATCCAAAAGTTTATAGTCTTAAAGTATAATATTATTCACACTCATTATAATATAAAGTAAATAATAATTTTAAATAAAAATGAATTAGGTAATTATTATTGCTTTATTTTACATCAATGTATTAGTTATCTTATAATTAATTAATTAGTTTATTATTAAATTAAAACATGAATTAATAATATTAGATTATTCATATAAGTCAAATAATATTTAAAAATGGAATTCTCTTGATTATTAATTATTATTTTAATAGTTTATTAATTATTTATAATTAAAAATTAAATTTTAAATTTATTTTTAATAATTAAATAATATAATAATTATTTTATACATTAATTAAATAATTTGATTAAATAAAAATGAATTAATTAATTATTAAACTGTTGAATTAATATTATACCAAAGTTTGGTCCGATAGACCAAAGTTTGGTCTCAATGGAGGTTAACCATCATCATCGTCATCATAAACCTTATAAATAATATTATACCTTAACAATATGATCTCTTTCATAAATATAGTCAATTACCCTGATGAGGGGGATAACACAAGATCTGAACCCAAGACTTCCAATTCGGTGAGACTTCATTTCCACAACCATTGGCAATTGAGCTACCAATAATTTTTTTGTTTAAGTTTGACTAATGAAACATGTTTGGGGGATTTCGCCCGATCGGACTGGATGAGCTGGCAAAGAGGACGGAGGTGTTTCGGCGGCGCATGAAGATGGTCACTGTCGATAATGATCAAGATATGAATGCAATAGGGAAGTGGAGCGGCTGGCAGAGGAAGTTTGCAGATACTTGGATCAGTCGAGCAGGTGGTATGTCTACGGGACAAGACGGAAGGGCGGCGAGGTGGAGGTGCCATCATGACGAGGGTCTCGGGACTATCTGGAACCACAATTCCGGTAATGATACCAAAGCACAGATTCATTTAAAGAGCGAAGGAAGGCGACAGGCTTTTGGTTATGAGGAATGCAAGACACCTGCTGGCCGTTTCCCTGAGAGCTGGTGCAGTCTGGAGGATACCGTAAGGCAAGAAGGTGGTGTAGTTTACAGAGGACGGAGACAAATGGAGGCGGAAGGAAGTGGGAGTGTGAGACGATGGACGCGTAGGGGGGGGGTCTGAAGAACAGCGCGATCCCGCAGCTGACAGGAAGGGCAAACAAAAAGTGGAGGAGGCAGGTAATCGAAATATACAGGTTCTGGAGATTTCTGAGGAGGAGAGCGACGAGCAGCAAGGAATTCAAGTCAAGGACCCGTGGAAAATGCGGTGGAAACGTCCGCCAGAGGAGGATAGTGAGCATGCAGAGGAAGGCGCAGGCCGCTCCACAGGCGGAGGCAGGGGTGACCCGCGCGGCAGAGGCAGAGGAGGCAGAGGTCGAAGAGGCCGTGGTGGACGCCGACCCGGCGGCGAGAAGAGGAAGGAGAGGGCGACAGTGCAACCCAACCCCGGAGGCGGATTCTGAACCGGGTGCGGGTAACGGTGCTCAGCAGACAAGACAAACAATTGCAGACAGAATCAGAATTGCAGAGCAGGATTATAGAGAGAATTCTAACCCCAAGATCAGAAGAATCATGGAGCACTGGGAAGAAGAAGCCATTCAGGCTCCTTCTGAAGAAGAGATGGAAGACTGGAGTGCCATTATGCCTGACCCTGGCCATACCAGAGGGAGAATGACCCTCTATAAGCAATCTCTCCACTTATATTGGGTATGAAGGGCTTATGGCAAAAGCCTTAGAACAGGTAGCCAAAGAGATGGCAGAGATGGTTCAGACTCTTCCAAATGTTAAAAAGGAATTGAAAGACATCATCATCACCATGCTTCTGCAAGAAAAAATACTGGAGGATCTGCAGCATCAGCTCGTGGCAAGCGGAGTGCTGGTTAAGAAGGAATAAGTCCAGCAAGCTGAGCCTGATAAGTAGAGCTCCAATGCTTCTTTTTGCTCCCGCGTTCTGTCTTGTTTTTTCTGTTTCACTTGTAGGCATGTATTCTATAGCTGTTCTATCTATAGAACGTAGGATATAGGTATCAGTATAGATATCGAAACAGTTTCTGAACATGACGTATGGTTTTGATCAGCTGGATACTTTAACTTGTGTTTTGTTGGGAAAACTTTTGAGTGGTCAAGAGACTCGGTTTCCCTTCGGGGCGGGGTGAGACCACCAAGATTTTTGTAAATACTGTTTTTATGTTAATAGCAAAGGATATACTCAACTTACAAAAAAAAA
>APFE030210911.1:21519-43620 GCA_000404065.3 Pinus taeda
ACATTCATTATCCACAACATTATATAAGAGAAATGCAACAGTATAAAGGGAGGGGCAACTCCCTGCAATATGAGTCTGCCCAACAATATATTATACAATCTTTTGTTTTTACAATGCACAAGTTAAATCTTAGGAAACCCCAAATTTACACTTAGCCAAATACACAACTTCAGCAAACTCAGTTGCCCAGCTCGTCGGCACCTCCGCACGGTCTCCGCACGACTCACCAACCCTTGGTTCACCTCGTCGCACGATCGTGTTGTTTGCCCAACTCGGGTGCGCCTCCAAGTTGCCACACACGGGCGCCTCTGCCCGAGACACACCTCCGTTCACAATCTCAACACTTCATCGTTTCTTCGTGCACGGCGCGCCCTCACCCGACCGCCCGTCCACACGTCCACCCGTTCAACTTTGCCCAAGTCGCTGCACGACTTCACCCGGGTCGCCACACAACTTCACCCGAACGACCTCACCCGGGTCGCCACACGACCTCGCCCGGGTCACCCGAACGACCTCACCCGGGTCGCCACACGACCTCGCCCGGGTCGCCCGAACGACCTCCTGAACGACCTGCCTGAATGACCTCCGAACGACCTGCCCGAACGATTGTCCGAACGACCTGCCCGAACGACTGTCCGAACGACCTGCCTGAATGACTTTTCTGAACGACTTTTCCGAATGACTGCCCGAACGAGTTTTCTGAACGACTGTCCGAACGAGTTTCCCGAACGACTTTCCTGAACGACTGTCCGAACGAGTTTCCCGAACGACTTTCCTGAATGACTGTCCGAACGAGTTTCCCGAACGACTGTCCGAACGACTTTTCTGAACGAGTTTCACCCGAGTTTCGCTCATCGTGCGAGCTCATCCACGCACTTCAGAACTCCTTGTTCGAACTTGTTGATCAAATGCTTGATGGTCGTTTACCTCCAAACGCCCTCCAATATATACGGGCGAGTGGCGGGTTGTGTCACCCGGCCGACCCACACCAAACGCTCGGTCGACTCATTCATAATGTGTTGTCTCGCTCGGAGGATGGTCGGCCCGCCCAACTCATGGGACCGCCCCCTCAACTCGCCCAAACACCTTATAAACTCGCCCAAGGTTCATTTTGTTTCATGTTTTGCACGCACTTCGCATGGTGGAGTCGCCCTGCCCGTCGCACGAACCGCAAGTCTCGACAATATGCATCCTACGTTAAACGTCTCTGAAGTATTTTGCATCCATCCACGTGGTTCTCATGTACATTACAGACGTACCGAAATGGAGTGGGCAAATATTGCCATTATAGTGACCCTATTACAAGGTAGACATCCTTGCCAATATCTTACGGGTTTCGATCCAACCAAAAATTGGGTAGAGGAATAGTCAACAAAAGATGAAAAAGGATATGGAGATGAAGGAGCCGAGGAGGAGTCATGTGGTAGTATTCTCGACATTGGAGCATGATCACCTTATCCTTACCTTCTAACCTAGCCTTCATGTCGCACACAGAGGTGTCATCATCACCTTCGTCACAACTCCTCTCAATGCAACCACTCTCGCTTCCAGACTCCCCCGTCCGCAATGTCCTCTCCTCTTGCACTTCCATCACTTTTCGCTCCTTCCCTTTGACGACCTATCACCACATCAAGAAAATTTCCACACTCTGCACCCAAAACACTGAAAAAGCGTCTATCTCGCCACGAAATGACTGCAACCTGAATTCAAAGGCCTTCCGCAGAGCCTAGTAGTAAAACGCCGATGAAGAATGGATAAAACCCACCTATGTGATTGGCGACATGTTCACCGGATGGGTGCAAGAATTCACTATGCAGATGCACATTCCTGACTTCATGTTTCATACTTCCCCGACCTACGGGACTCTGCTTTACAATTCCCTATAGCTTCATTTGCCCCAACTCCTTAACAGATATGACACCGATGCTCTCCCAGACTTTCCCACCTTCTTAACTCTCAATCGAGAGGATTTGACTCCCAGCTTGCTCAAGGCCATCAGATGTAGTCCATGGCAACTGTTTGTGAGCCAACAAGTGAAGAAAAATAGGTACACTCAGGGATACGACGTGAATACGTTCTTGGAGCTGGAGCCGGAGGTTATCGAATACGTAGAGGCAAGCAACGGGAATCCCTTCTAGACCATTGGTGAACCAAAGGTTATCAAATACATGGAGACAAGCAACAGGAAGCCCATCTTGATCATTGGCCTTGTTTTACTCTACGATTACGTCGTGACATCCTCTATTACAACCCCTCTGGGTAGAAGGGAAACATCGATCTAAGAATGGTTGAACCAACAAGTGCCAAATTTTGTCGTCTATGTTTCATTTGAGAAAAGAAACTTTTTGTGCTGCCCACATTCGAGAACTCACATTTGGTCTTCAAGGTAGCAAGAAATTCTTCATATGGGTTCTACATACTCCACCGAAACCGAGAACAAGAGAGGCTCCTCGTGTTTAAAAGGCAGAGGAGGCAAAACACAAATTTAACACACAAAACACACGAGTTGGGCTCTTTTATTGATCACACAAAACTTAATGATTACGATGAACCTGGTGAAGGGTGTTTAACCTTTTCGAACTAGTGACTCACCTAAAATAACTTGACATGCAACCACACACTAAATTCAACTATGACTTAACTCGACTTGACTCAATGCTCAGTTCACTGACTTAACTTGACTCCCTAAATTTAGCCAACTCTTCATGCATGAGTAATTAGCTTATCTTAACACTCTCCCTTAATTACGACCACTAAACTAAGACATGACTGATGACAACTCAAACATGCCCATTGGTCTATGTCTCAGCTAAGCTTACAACACCCAAGTTTCTTCTATGAAACTCAAACACATATTTTGCTAATGACTTAGTAAATATACCAGTCAATTGATCACTAGATTTACAAGGCTTCAAGTGAACTTCTCCATTGCTCACAAGTTCTCTAATAAATTGATATCTAGTATCAATATGCTTTCTCTTTTGATGAAACACACTATTCTTGGATAGTCGAATCACTGAGGTGTTGTCAAAATATATTTTTGTTGATCCTCATTGTTTCTATTTAATTCCGTCAAATACTCTTCTTAACCACATTGCTTCACATGTTGTTGATGTGGCTGCTACATATTCTGTTTTTGTTGACGAAAGTGTCACAATAGGTTTCTTCTTAGATGCCCTTGAAATGACACCTAAACCAAGATGGAACACATAACCAAAGGTGGTCTTCCTATCATCCAAATTACCTACAAAATCATTGTCGGTGTATCCAATCAAATCCTTCTTTTCTTTGCTTGCATACATTATGCCACAATCTCTAGCTCCTACTATGTATCTCATAATTTTTTTCCTTTTCTTCGATGTGTTTCTTTTGGAGTCTCCATAAATCTTGAAATCATACTTACTCCTTGCATAATATTCGGACTTGTATCTATGAGATACATGAGGTTGTCAACCAATCTTTTGAGTAGAGTTGGATTGACATCTAATATTTTCATCATGGCTGCTTTAAATACATCTAACTCAAGATCACCTATAAAAATCATGTCATCAACATATAAGAAAACAATCAATATTTGTCCATGCTCATTTACCTTTGTGTACAAGGTAAACTCAATGATGCTTCTGCAAAATCCATTCTTGATCATGTACCTGTCAATTATGTTATACCACTCTCTAATTGCTTGCTTGAGTCCATAGAGTACTTTCTTCTACCTGTAAACTGTTTCTTCTTTACTTTCAACTTCATAACCTAGAGGTTGTTGCACATGAATTTCTTCTTCTAAAATTCCATTTAAAATTGTAGAGTCAAACACTTCTCTAAACCCCGAAGACTCGTAAACTAGAGCCTTTTCTAAAATTTGACAAAGCGGAGGTGTGAAGTTTTACTTGATTGAGTGGGTCTTTAGTCATAAACTCTAACCTTTGCTCGAACTTGACCAAACAAAGGTCTGGAATTTGGAATTTTACTTTAGTGAATATGTTCATATCTTTTAATATTCGATCAAAAATCTTCAGAAATTGAAAACTCCGAAGTTATGTTTTATTCTAAAATTTTGCAAACAACAAATTAAAATATTCCACTTTAATAATTCATTCCAAAATTAGACGCAACAATGGTTCTAAATTTTACTTCCATCTCATATAATGTGTATGATGCCATAAATTATAATCTTTTTTAAAATTTGATAATATAATAGTTTATAGAATAATATGGTGTATGAGATTAATATTAATTTTAAATCTAGGGAATTAGTATTAATTTTTTAATTTTATTAGCTTTTTGAGTTTATAATATTAATCTTTTAATTTTATTTATTTATATGTTCATATTTTAAGTATAATTTTATTCCGAAATTTTTATCATATTAATCTTAGGGTTTATTAGTTCTTTAGATTAATTAATATTTATCTTAAAATTTATTAGTCCCTTGCTTGTTATCCATCCTTGCCTTTATTATCTAACTAGTTCATATATTAATTTTAAAAATTATACATTAATTTTAAGTGTTAAAATATATCGAAAGGTTTATAGTTTTATGAATAATATTATTTACAGTTTTATGATATAATTTATTTCACGGTAATTATAATTACAAATAATTTAAATAAAAAATAATTTCGGTTATTATTATTATTATTATTTAAAACATTATTAGTCATTATAATTAATTAAATAATAATTATTATTAAATAAAAATGAATTCGGTAATATTATTATTTTATAGTTATAACTTTTAAATTAATTAATTATTAAAATTGATGAATTAATTATTATAAAATTAATATTATTTATAATTAAAGTAATTAATCGTATTAAAAAAAATGAATATTAATATTAAACAATGAATTAAATATTACACTTTAAATTGCTTTTAAGTTTAAAGGTTTGAGCACAAGAAGCTGTGGATCCCGACCAGTATGGAGTCACTTTGAATGAATTACAAGCTCGCTCTTCTTCTATCCTTTCTTCAGAATCATAGTTAGGGATTCATGAATCACTGCGGGCTATTTGAAATCTGCGCCAAACATTCGCATTCACATTCAATCTAACACACTATGTCATCTGTGACATAAGAGGCAAGCGAGGGTTTTTGTGGATTAAACTTGCAGTGCGCCTATGGAAAATCAAGGGTTCTAAGAACGATACTAAAACGGGTTGTTAGGGCTACCCTAACAACATTGTGAGGCAAAGCGAGAGCTCTTCACCACCCTAGCAGACCGAAACTTAGGCTATCAATCAACAGTTTCCTGTACAACGTTTAATGTTGTAGTAGTGGCCTACTTCCGGACAAGAATCTATCACCGGGCTAGAGATTAAGGTGGAGTTCGACAACGAGAGACACCTTGTGGTAGCAAGGGTTCCCACAACAGACAACAATTGTTGAGGAGATTAGGAAGGCGACAACTTAGCCTCAGAGCTTGTCACAAATTATTAATGTGGCACTAGAGGACATATTAACAAGAATCGTTGGCTCTAGTTGGCATTAGTGTCGAGGTTTTAGAGCAATCAAATTCACTGTGGGAAGCTACAACAAGTCGATCGGCTCAACTAGAGCATCCCAGGAGTAGCAAAACTAAGAAAGATTCACTCATCTCTACCGCAAGTTGAAGGAATAAGAAAATAATACTTCGAGAAAAGTGAAACCTGCATAAATCCCAGCCATTCTCTTTTGCAAAGATTGACTGCAAGGATCAAGGAAGATTACAATCATTCAATTTCTATCAAAATCTCCACGTCTCTGCCTGAAGAAAAATTTAAGGGCTTTTTTGTAGATTCAATGAAGATATTTGGTATCAATTTCTGTCAACCAGAGATCAGAGATCCGTTCTAGGGTTGTGGTTCGATCCAATTCGGGGCACGTGGGCCTGCGGTCCGGCTTGCTGATATCAGGTGCATACATTCCTTATCTCTTTCTAATACATATCTACTCATATATTTTCAAGTATGAATAATTCACCACAACTACCAAATATTACCAAAGGTAGACCTAGCACAATTACTCTACAGAGCTTCTATGAGTATATAAAGTCTTGAGAAACGTAGAGAAGAAAGAGAAGTCCAGCTACAAAAAGAGTTAGTAGCCATGCTGGAAAATAAATTCACATATCTTGAAGACAAGATCCAAAAACAAATAGAAAATAAAATAAAACTATTGGAGAATAAAATGGAGGCAATGGAGACTAGGTTGGAGGTTATAGAAAAACAAAACCAAGATATAAACCAAACATCCCAGCAAGGAGATGATGATACTTTAGAGAATCTTAAAATGAAGGACATAATTAAAGAACTAGAAGAAAAAGTTAATAGCCACCTCACTCTAAAGAGTATGGCAAGTAAATTAGATATCAAACCAATTAAATATGAAATGAAAAAATTGATATAATTAGACCATGAGTGTAACAAAAGGGCCTTGAACCTTATAATTGTCGGTTTGAAAGAGGAGGTAGACGATAATACTTTAGCCACAGCCCAGACAAAATTGCATAACAGATTACAAATTGAAACATGTCTCACAAAAGCAACAAGGTTGGAGAAACTAACTGAGAATAAAGGAAGGCTGATGCAAATAAAGGTGAGCTCTACTAACCATAAGTATGACATACTTAGTAAAACCTCAAGTCTAAAAGGAATGAGAATATTTATAAATGAAGATCTCATTCCAGAAGATCAAGCAAAATTAAGAAAGGAGGTTAAAAAGGTAAAGGAAGCTAGGAAGGAAGGAAAATGGGCAATAATCAGAAATAGAAAATTCATTATTCGAGATAGAAACCAAAAAGATAATAATAAATAGCAATTCAACATGCTCCAGATTCTTTCTTGGAACTGTCAGGGCTTTCCATGGAACAAAGGCCCCAACCTAAGTTGGATCTCGAATGATGTTGATATTATTGTGCTTGTTGAAACTTGGGAGCACGAAGAATCTAAGGTCCCTAACATTGATGGCTTTACACTATGGTATACCTGGAACAAGCTATTCTCCCGTAGAGGCATTGGGGGTATAGCTTGTTACATTAAGAAGAACATCTCTCCCCATGCTAGGATTTATAAAAACAACCCTTATAACCAATATAGTTGGATAGAGATTACTGACATTTATGATAAAAAGACATACATAGCAATCTGGTATTCCCCCCCCATCATCAATTCTAACTTCTATAAGAAAAAGAATCTAGATAAAAATAGTCCTTACAATGGTTTAGAGAATGATATTTATATCCTAAGGAATGATGGTAATATCCTTTTAATGAGTGACTTTAATGCTCGAACTTCAAGAAACCAAGCTATCCTTCTAAGCAATCATTCCAACCCTAATCCTCTTTGGTTAGATGAAGATCTTCCTCTGGCTAGCAAGTACAAAAGGAGCTCTGAAGACCGCGGGGAGAATTTGTTTGGGTTAGAGCTAGTTAAGCTCTGTAGTGCTCAAGATCTCATAATTTGCAACGGTCTAAAGAAGTGGCCCAATTCTAGATAGATGACTTGCATCCATGGGCTTGGTAGTAGCATGGTAGACTATGTCATCTCCGATCTCCCTTTATACAACAAAATATTAAATTTTGACATCTTAAACGACCACGAGCCTGACTCTGATCATAGGCCTTTACTTATAACTCTCGATTTTGTCATGCATAGAGATCCCATAGAAGATAATACTTATAGCCAAAATAACTTATTCTTTGATTCAAATAAAAAGGATCTCTTTCTAAATGAATTAAAAACTAATTTAATTCCTTTGTCTAGTATAGACAACATAGAAGAACTCTATCATAATTTTACTACAACCCCCTCATATTCTATTAACAAGTTCTCAATTGAAGTTTCAAGTTATAAAGAAATAAAAAAAACCAACCCATGGTATGACAAAGATTGTAAAAATGCGAGGAGAGCAATTAAGGAAGCTATTAATGAATCTCTTAAAATTGACAAGATAAAAATATACAAAGCCCTAACTAAAAGGAAAGAAAGGCAGTATATTCGTAAAAGACAAGAGAATATCTTACACATCTCTAAGGTAGCTCCTAGGAAATTCTGGAGGCTGATTTTAACTAGGAAAACTAAAGATAATAATAAAATTGCTTTACACGACTAGAATTTCTATCTTAAAAAGCTTTATGAATCTCCAAATGTCATGGATAACTTTGAAACCTTGATCACTACAAAAGAAGTTTTCTCATTAGAAGACAATGATTTTGGGATTAATCGTTTGGCTAATGGGAAAGCTAAGGACATTGAAGGTTACTAGGCCGAAATCCTAAAAATTGGAGGTCCTGTCCTCATCCCCCACATCCACAAGATTTTCAATCAAGCGGTCAATCAAGGGTTCCCTAAGCCATAGACTGAAAGCCTCATTATCCCTATTTTTAAAAGTGGGGATACAAATAACCCCTCTAATTGTCAGACAATTATGATCAACCCTCTCCTAGCCAAGCTATATGGTATTATTTTGGAAAAGAAGTTGAGAATATGGCTTGAAAGTGAAGGTAAGCGGGCTAAAGGCCAAGCGGGTTTTAGAAGGCAACACTCAACAATGGACCACCTCGTTATGCTTAGGAACATTTTGGATGAATGTCGCAATGAAAAATCCAATCCCTTTTGTTGCTTTGTGGACTTTAGAAAGGATTTCAATATGGATCCTAGAAACAACCTATGGAATAGATTAGAAGAGCTAAAGGTTCCTTTTGAGTTGAGAGTTGCCGCTATAAGGTTATACAAGAATGTAATTGCCATGTTAAAAAGAAATGAGGGGTGGTCGAAAAGATATTAAGTGTAATATCAGAGTTAAACAAGGTTGCCCCCTCTCCCTACCCTATTTTGCATTTACATCGACAAGCTAAAAAGGTTTTTTAGAGGAAGCAGGATGTCTGCCATGATCTTAGCTAGGATAGTCATCATCCTTCTTCTCTACACTGACAATATTGTTCTTCTCGCAAGGTGCCCATCTGATCTTGATTAGCAACTTAGACTTCTTAAGGATTTTTGCTCTACCATGGGTATGATTGTTAATACTGACAAAACAAAAGTTATGATGATCAAATCCAAGAAGGACGTTTACGCTAATTTTATGTATGACAATAGTAACTTGGAGGAGGTATCTTCCTACAAGTACCTCAAAATTAAAAGCAACACACCCTATCCTATTCTCCTTATAGAAGTGGGTCTTTCCCCTATTGAGAGCCTAGCTATGACTAGGCTTCTGTTGTACAAGAACAAACCCAAAAATATAGGAGACCATAGACTTCCTGAACTAGCTTTAAATTCCAGCCAAAACCACCTAAGGCTCAAGTGAGGCTGGTATAAGGACACCAGGGCCTGGTTAAACCATTGGGAGATCGACAAGAATGTTGCATTGCAAAACATTAATAACATTAAAAGTATTGTTACTTCTAAGTTCAAAGAAAAAATGTGGTGTGAGAAAGATTTAGCATCTAAAAGAAAATTAAGATATTATAAGGAGGTCACCAACCCCACCCTAGAAAATCAAAAGTATCTCTCTGTTTTAACTAGCTCAAAGAAGAAAATTAATATAGCCAAGATTGAACAAACTCTCATGAGCTCCATAGTGAAACGGGACGTTGGGCAGTTCCTAAAACACCATGGATGGAAAGGTTCTGCCACCTCTGTGAGAATATGAACATCGAGGATGAAAATCACTTCCTCTTAGAGTGCCCCGCGTACAACCACATTAGATCTCAGTTTCAAAATCTCTGTTGCAACACTGACCTTCCTAGCCTTTTATGACGTCAAAATTATAGTGAGATCGAAAGGCTTCTCTCCAAGATTTTTGAGCATAGGAATAAAATCTTAAATAAAACTAAATAATTCATTTCTTTAGGTTTGATAGATCAAAGTTTGGTCTCAGTGGACGTTAACCACCACCACCATCATCATCATAAATCTTATAAATAATATTATACCCCAACAATATGAACTTTTTCATAAATATGGTCAATCACCTTGATGAGGGGGATAACACAAGATTTGAATCCAAGACTTCCAATTCGGTGAGACTTCATTTCCACAACCATTGGCAATTCAGCAACCAATAATTTTTTTGTTTAAGTTTGGCTAGTGAAACATGTTTGAAGAATTGAACTTTTGATTACTTAAATATGCAAAGATTTGCCAACATGCTTTATGCCAATTGTACTACCATCTACATACATTATTAATTTTAATAATAATAATGACTAAATAATCATATTTTTATTATAATAATTAATTTTGTTACTATTTTATTAATATATTTATCAATATCAATATTATAATTAATATTACATCTCTATTATAATTAATATTACATCTATATCATCTATATTATTAAAACAGATTAGCATTTTTAAATATAATAATAAATATGATTAATATAAACTTTAGAAATATATTACCATTTTTACTAATATAATTAGTACTTCCATATTTATATGATATCATAAACTATAACCTCTTCCAAAATTTTACACTACACTGGTTTGTGGAATATCTTGGGACATTAAAGACTCAAAAATTATGTTTATTTTCACTCTCCAACTGTCGCCAAGTTTTTGGAAAAGGACGTCGTGCATTGAGCAGGGTGTAAGCAAATTTTGTCTTGCAAAATGTTAATGGACTAGTTATTTTATGCACTGAAAAAATATGTTTAATCAAAGTTTATGGTTAATATATTCATCACAATTGTAGGGTTTGTATGGAGCATAAATTTATCTCAATTTAAGATGTTGGACTTTATATATAATTGAGATAGGGTTAGGATTGATATATAAAATTATGATAAGTCTTTATTATTTTAAAATAAAAATTTAATTTAATTAATAAAATTATTAAGTAAATGATAAAGATTTAACTTTCATAGTAAAATGTAATATTATGTAATATATTCATAATAGTATATATATGTTAAAGTTGGAGATTTATCTTATAGTAATTATATTTTGTTCTTATTTTATTTAAATTGATTAATGAATAATTGTAATATCAAGTGAGTTATGGTATTTTGGGCATGTGATATTAATAAGCCATGATATTGTAATAAAGTCTATTTAAAAATTAAGAATCTCCATAATAATGAAGGATAAATAGCTTGCTCAATGTTTTTTTAAATGTATATATTACCTTATATATGAATTCTTTTAATAATAATAATAATAATATAATAATAATTAAAAAAATTAGAACTTAGAGTGTTTTTATAATTTAATTTATTTTTTTTATTATTAGTAATAGAGAGATATATAATGAAATATGTGTTTTGATGTTTATTATGAATTGATGCCTATAAGCATTTTGAATTTAATGAAAAGGTGATTTCATAGAAATTCAATTGACATTGTTATTGTCCATGGAATGTCATAATTCTTTGGAGATCATAATGTTATATGCTTTAAATTACATTTTTAAAGTCTTAAGTGTAGGAATTTACAGGGTAAGTTCCTCAAATAGAACACCAAAGGACACCACTCACAAACAGATCACAAATCAATACACCAATGTTCTTGACATGGTTAAAACCCTCCAAGAGGGAAACAGTCCACGGCTTGAGCTAACCCGGCCAATTCAGACAATTTATTAATAAAAAAAAAAGAAAATTTACATAAGCTTCTCTCATGAACGGTTACCCTACAAATGATCCTCCATGCTATTTAAATAAATATCATAGACCAATCGAGTGTTAAGCCACGAACCAAGTGTCGATAATACCGAGGAGAGAATGAACCGTCAGATCACTTCATGTCTAGCACATACCGTGACTATCGGATTGTAAGTTACAAAAGTACTGTTGTAGAGGCTACAACCACCCTCCAAAATTTTGCCTCAGCTTCGTTTTGGAGCCTCCCTACCAACCTTCACAACAACATGTCTTGCTTTGTCGATCAAACCTTGATGCATTCCCCTCACAGGTTGTTCATTCAGACTTGGTCTAGCAGTAGGTTGAGAAGCTCCTTCAAGAATTTGCACAAATCTAGAGGGAAACCAGCCTTCCCTCTAGAAATTGCGCAATCCTAACTGGCATCATGATGGGCCCCAGAATTGCGCAATTCTCCTAAGCAAGATTCACCCAGAAAATTGTGCAATCCTTCCCAGTTGGGTTGCTTAGCCCAGAATTTGAGCAAATCTGGGCAACAGTGAGCTGCTATGCCCAGAAACTGCACAAATCTTATGAGAAAACTGCCCAGCTCCCAGCCAGAAATGCACATTTTCTCCCAGTAGTTGAGCAATGTCTTTCATGTGTAGTTGAGTTGACCAGTTCCCTCCGGGACCAAGGAAAACAGACTTGCATGCATGGGTTACTTCTCCCAAGGAAGCATGCAAAGGCATCCCTTGTTCCAAGAATCTATTTTGGCAGTTGGAGGTTACATTCAAGGATCATTTCAGAAACCTCCCACCAAGTGTCGTTTTCCCTAGATTTGTGGCATGCACGTCACAACCTCGATTTTATCAAAACTCATCAATCAGATGATGCAGAGCTCATTCCTCACATCAACCTTGTAGCTCTGACATCCCACATCGTATCTAGGAGTTGTCGACACATTCGGCTCAGTTGTTTTGGGGTAAGTCTGCTTTCCATGTCTTATGTTGCATTTCTGGCGCTTTTTGTGTTTCACTTCATATGAACGCTGTCTGCCTGATTTCAGTGATCGCTTGCTATCGTTTTGATACATGCTAGCTTGTATAAGCACCGTTTTAGTTTACATTAACATCTCACTGTTGTCGCATGCATGAAACTATTTTTCACGAACAGTCGCCGATTCACTGACTCGCCTCACTCACATTCATGTTGTTCCGTTTTCTGAATCTGTTATTCACCATTTTCATGCACAATCATTCACTTATGCTTACACTCAACAATGTTATGCATTTACATTCACTTTCGCTTTCAGTTGCCCATCGGAAAGTCTGGGAAGCCTTGGCCCGGACTCCTTCTCACTAAGACAACATTGCGCAATCCTAAGAGGGAAGGCTCTGCCTTCCTCTAAGGAAATGCGCATTTGTGCCCAGTGACAGTCCTCCAGTCTTGCATTGTACAATTCTGAGGGACATTGAGTATTGGCCCTAAACATTGCACAATGTAGTCACTGACCCTACAACCATTTCCAACTAATATTGCGCATTGCACAATTCCAACATTCAGCAGCCATACTGGACTATGCATTGCACAGTCTTCGCAGTCAGTCTCCCGACCTCCTAGCAGAAATTGCGCGACCTTCATGATCAATCACACAAGTATGTTGCAAGTCAGTTCTCAAGTTCATTTTGGTTTTCGACTAACATATTGCTTGCCATGAGTGTTGCCATGTCTCTAGGTATCGCAGGTGTTCATCTGCCTCTCAGCAGCACATGTACCATGGTTTCCAAGAGAGCAGAGTCGAAGACACTGTTCAAAGCACACTTGGGGATGCAGTCAATCAAGTGTTTATGAGCTTGCCTACTCACGAAGACATCAAGATTGTTCATACAAAAGGACATCAAGATATGACAACAACAACATCATAGCGAGAAACATCATGAAAAATTGTTGAAGGTCGCATACCGAATGCAATGAATGCAAGAGGAAGGTTGTTGACAACAGGGAGGCTGAACAAAGTTGCAAGATCAAGCAAATCCAATGCTAATGAAAGCAAATTTGGAGACTCAGGCTATGAGGTGATGACGTGATCATGTGAAGACAAAGAAGGGAACAAAGGAGGAGTTGCATGTGCTGAAGCAACAACTCAAGGAAGAACATGATTTGCACAGACAAGCGAATGAGTTGCAGCAAGAAAAGGAACAACAGGGGGCGCAACATGCACAAGCGAATGAGTTACAGCAAGAAAAGGAACAATAGGGGGCGCAACATGCACTCACGAATGAAACTGTGCCATTACAGGTTATAGATACATTCCAGTAGCTGGCACGGAGCAGACATGGTGAGCAGTGTTTTTGATCGCATGCATGTCATTGTGCGAACACATGCGATCCAACCCATTCAGCACACTCACCAAGGCAAAGACAAGAAGCAAGTCTGACTGGAGCTGAGCACGTAGTTGACAGTTGATGTGCATGACCACCAGCACACACTGGAAGATCAGCATGGACACTATGCATCAGTGTGTTGTCGATTCGGTTGCACCAAGAAGACCACACGCATGCTAGTAGACGAGTTGGATGAAGGAGCCACACCAATGCACCCAGATGCAACAGAGGCAAGAGTTCGTTTCAACAAGATGCCACCATGGGGTGCATGCACATCATCACAGATGACCAAGCTTGGCATCATTTCACCACCTTCACCATCACAAGCATGTCAAAGAGTTAGTCTCACCAAAATGGATCGAGTGTCAGTGATGTCTTGCATGGCTTGCTCAAGCCATTTTGTCTCACATGAGCACATGTGCATTGTAATGTAACGTCATGTCAAGTGGAAGTTCAAGTGTCAATAGTTGGATGTAACAGTCATAGAGTAGATGAAGAGTCATGAGGGTAGATGAAATGTCACAAAGGGAAATGTCAAGGGTCACCCCACCCTTTCCTATAAATAGAACCTCATAACTCATTGTAAGGGCTTTTGTCAGCCAAGCTTCCGATAAGACTATCTTGGAGAGAGCTTGGACAATATTGTAACAAGCCTTGGCTTCTCCACTGCACAAAGCTAGTACATCTCTTTAGAGGAGCAGGCGGTTGTGGCTTCAACGTTCCGTTATCAGGACTAGTGGTTGGACATCGATGTATTGTATGACTGGAACTTACACGTATTTATATAACAAGATCCAACACATTTCATGCTTATGTTGTATTGTACTCTATGCTATCTAGTTTATTCTAAATGATATATGTATTGTTTTCTTATGCATGCATGTATAGACTATTCTGTATAACTATGTATGAATCTTTCTGAAATGTGTTGTTGGTTTAACCATCACTTTGGATTGCTCGCTAACTTACCTTCCATGTTGTGATCTATCTTTGCTCATGTGTTCCCTTCCAAGCCGAGTGCTATCACAAGTTTCCAAAGGGGCGCACTCATCTTAACCCCCATGTGTTGGAACCTCTCATGCACCTTCCTTGACTGGAGCTATCACACCCTTGCTACCAACAATGTTATCTTACTTGCCTTTGTGCAAAATCATGGTCAAGGCATTACCGTATGACCCACTGTTGGGACTCCTACACCAAACGATCTGAGGTCTAATTGGGACTTCTTACCAAGGAGATCCCCTGACATGTTGGCGGGTCTAGCACTGTCAACATTTATGGTGCTAAAAGGAGGGCAAGATGACAAGATGTGTCCTCTCATCCTATTTTGAACCTTTGCATATCTTACATGAATTCTTGCACTCTTCTCCCTCCGCGATGTTTTTTGAACCACGAAGATGTCATCATCACGAGGGATTTTTTCGATCTCTTATCCACTTACACATATGATGGTGAAGGCGAAGTGGTCTGGCCTGAGTACTTACATGACTTTCTTACCCTCATCAGACAAATAAACCCCCCCGGGCGCGTGGAAGCATAAGAGCATCTGAAAAGGTCTTTCGAAGGTTTGTTAATTAATTAAAACAAATTAAATTTTAATTTAATTTAAATTAATTAATTAATTTAATTAATTTAATTTAATTTAATTAATTATATTAATTAAGTTAAATTAAATTAATTAGGATTGATTAAATTAAATAAAAGATTTATTATTTAATCTAAATTTAATTAATTAGTTTAAAATTAATTGAGTTAGATTAGTTTAAATAAAAATAAGTTTTCAAATTAATTTAATAAATATCATTTAATTATAATTAATTTTATAAAAATTAAAAATTAACCTAATTTAAACAAATTAATTTTTAATTTATTTTAAATTAATTAATTATATTAATAATATTAATTTAATTAATTAATTATATTAATAAGTTAAATTATTAATAGGAAGATAATTTAATAAAGTATTTCAAATTATTATTATATTAAATGGTATTAATAAATAAAAAATTAAAATGAAATTGTATAAAAATTTATTTTAAATTAAAATAATTTAAACTCATATTATTATAAAAAATAATAATTAAAATAATCAATGAATAATTAAAATTATTAAATAATTAATTGATTAAAAATGAAAAGAAATCAAGTGTCGGCCTGTAGACAAGTTTAGGGTTCTTGATCTATTTATATCAAGGTTCATGTATCCTTCTCTCAATAATCTCTTATTCTTTTTCTATCTTTCTGATTTGTCCTGATGATGGACCCCCTTTGGGGTTTGAAACATCGACACAATGAACAAAAGACTGTGGACAATCCAGATCACACCACTGCAAGATGGGTGTTTTGACGAACAGGCCATCTTGCTGCTTGCATACACACTTCGTGAATCTCCACTTGATGGTTGTGTAGCCTACCGGTTGATAGTGTGCATTCTCTTGAGCACTTATGTGATCTCATTGAAGACACTTCTATCATTTTGATCCAGACCATGTTTACCAAAAACTGCTACAACAAGGGAAGGCCCTACATGAATCGATTATGGATTTTTGGCAGCGCGTTTGTGACTTGCAGTTTCAAGCTCTGAGGAGCCAGATCAAATTTCTCTATCTTTGGGACCGTTTCGACTATTGCATTAAGAAATATGCTTGTCCCAAGAAGAAGTTTGAAATCAAGCCTCACTCAACATTCTTTAGTGAGGGAGTTGAGCAATCTTAGCTGGATGCGATCACTGTCACGAGTGATTATCTGCCATCCCCTCATCAAACATCTCCACCACTATCGAGTGATGTTGAGGATCATGCTCACACACTTTTTCAACCTTCACATTCTCCCAACATCACTTTGCTTAATTTTCGTGTAGATTTGGTTGTGAGTCCATTGAGTTTTCATATGCTTTTTGTTCCACAACCTTCGTCTTCGCACTCAGTTGTTCCTATAGATGATACTGTCTTGTGTTCTTACATTATGGACTCTACAGTTGTTGTGAACAAGGAACAAGCCATTGATGGAGTTGGTTTTGCACAACCAACATGCGCTGTCATTGATGAAGAGTATGAGTGGGAGCTTGAGCATCAACACTCGGCGAAGGATGGCTCCCTTCTGTCCAAGCCTCCTCCATTCTTTCCTGACATATTTGGTGAACCTACCATCTATGATTTTGCATGTGTATCTCCATCCACGGATGCACCTATTGTTGATCACTCGTAGGACACACCGGATGTTGGTTCATCATTCGACAATGGAGAAGATAAGTTATTCATTGAAAATCCACTTGACCTTTCACCTGCCTTTTTTGGAACCACAGAGGATGAGTTTGTTTGCTTTTCATCTACCCCTCTATTTGATTCATCTGATCATGAGGATGCTAATGAAATCATTGATTTTTCTTATTGTGGCTGTCACAATTGATCTTTCAAAGCCACCACTTTATGATGATCTACCTGATGATGAAGTTGAAACACCCAAGACTATCGAGGCACTTCAACTTGAGTTGATGGTTATGTCAGGCCCTCCCTCTCTTGGGGTTAGTCTCACCTCCAATAAAGAAACATTCAATCACCCAAGGCTTGTCATCACTCATATGTATGCATTGAAGATCCATCTCACACATATATCATGCTTCCTCCACTCGAACTACATGATCCCATTGCTTGTGCATTGGAGGAATCTTACATTGCAAGCACACGTGCACACCGCAAGTTACCTTTGTTTATTTTGTATGTTTGTATGTCACAGTCAAGAATGTGCTTATGCTTCAAAGGTGCATGCAGTGTTGCACAACACCATGATAAGTCTATGGACTGCTCATCTTGCACTTGCACTCACTTATGTTCTCTGGGCACTTTTAAACACGAAGTGTGGTTGTCTTCATTGTTATATCTTTCTTGCTTGTTGGTTCACACAACTGAGTTACTCACGGACCAAGCCTTCACCAACATGGGTCAACCAATGCACTAGTGGCTGCATTGGAAATATCACTTCACGTGATTAGGCCCATGCACCATTAGTTTAGGAGTAGGAGTAGTGTTTTCTTGAGTTGGTTTGCTTGCATGCTTGTTTTCTTACTTTCTTTATTTGTTTGTTTGTCTACTTGCTTCTTTGCTTACTTGCTTTTCTTTCTCTTTTTTATTCTGCTCTTGCTTTGCTTTGTTGTTTGTTAGTTTGCTTGTTTTGTTTGTAGGTTAGTTCTGCATGAACTCATGCATGAATCTTGGAACAAGCTGGGTAAAGTACAAGAGGCCTGTGTAGCTATCATTACTTGGCTATTTGTCATCCTGCATCTGTATGAAGAACTTGCTACCTTTATTCCATGATACGTCGATGGAAAATACGTATTGTTCAAAGTGAACCTTGGTGAAAACACAACGCTTGCGTGCTAACTAGTATCACCTACTCTAGTCGATTGTTTTTGGGTTAACCCTTGTTAGCTCAGTCAAGTAGAGTAAGGTGAGGGGGAAAACCTTAACAGGCACGTCAGAGGTATAATAAACTACTTCTCTTGAAATGAATAAGTGATATGCACAGTTACGAAGATGAAAAAAATGGAAAAGTAAAAAAAAAAAAAGATTGAAAAAATGGAAATGAATAAGGCGAAAGAAGAAAAAGGCTTCTTGTGCAGAGAGGTGATGCAAGTAACTCTGTCGAGGTATTGACCAAGCTCGCTGGCAGTGGAGCCATGTTTTTGTTCCTATGTGACTCTGTCGGGGTATTATCTAAGCCTGTTGGCAGCGGAGAAACACTAAAGATCAAACTAAGACTCTGATAACTAAAATGCTTATGCATCAATATACTCCTTAATCCCAATTGAAACAACTGTGTTGACTTGGCTTGGAATGTGTGTCAATCGACCAAGATCCTTATGGATGTTACATCTCACAATCAAGCTGGTGTGAAACCAAGACAAGCTAAGAACTGAATAGTACTTTTGGAGGTGTTAGACTTGCTTTTCACGAACAAGGTCCATTCAGGGAGCTGGAGTCCTACTAGTGTGTCACCAGGTGTTGTAGCGGCTACAACCACCCTCTAAAATTTTTCCTTAGCTTTTTTTTGGAGCCTCCCTACCAAGCTTCACAGCAGCATGTCTTACTTTGTCAAGTACACAAGCTACGGTGATTTTCTTGCAGAAAGACAGCTTGTCGATCAAACCTTGATGCATTCCCCTCACAGGTTGTTCATTCAGACTTGGTCCAGTAGCAGGCTAAGAAGCTCCTTTAAGAAATGAACAAATCTAGAGGGAACCCAGCCTTCCCTCCAGAAATTGCGCAATCCTGAGTAGAAGCCTGCTAAGCCCCAAAATTGCATAATTCTTCTAAGCAAGCTTCACCCAGAAAATTGCGCAATCCTTCCCAGCTAGGCTACTCAGCCAAAAATTTGAAAACAATTGGGCAACAGTCAGCTACTCTACCCAGAAATTGCACAAATCTTCTGAGCAACTAGCCCAGCTCCCAGCTGGAAATGCGCATTTTCTCCCAGTAGTTGATCACCCTCTAGCATGTGCAGCTTTGACCGTTTCCCTCCGAGACCGAGGAAAATAGAATTATATGCATGGGATGCTTCTCCCAAGGCAGCATGCAAAGGCATCCCTTGTTCCAGGAATCTATTTTGGCCGTTGGAGGTTACATGCAAGGATCATTTCAGAAACCTCCCACCAAGTGTCGTTTTCCCTAGATTTGTGGCATGCGCGTCACAACCTTGATTTTATCAAAACTCATGAACCAGACACTGCAGAGCTCATTCCTCACATCAATCTTGAAAATATGACATCCCACATTGCATCTAGGAGTTTTCGGCGCATTCAGCTCAACTGTTTTGGGGTAAGTCTGCTTTCCATGCCTTGTGTTGCATTTCTGGCGTTTTTTGTGTTTCTCTTCGTATGAACGTTGTTTGCTTGATTTCAGTGAGCGCTTGCTATCATTTTGATACATACCAGCTTGTACATGCACCGATTTAGTTTTCATTAACATCTCACTGTTGTCACATGCATGAAACTATTTTTCACGAACAGTCGTCGATTCGGCGACACGCCTCACCCACATTCATGTTGTTCCATTTTTTGAATCTATAATTCACCATTTGCATGCATGATCATTCACTTATGCTTACACTCAGCATCACCATGCATTCACATTCACTTTCGCTTTCAGTTTCCCATCGGCGAGTGTGGGCAGTCTTGGCCCGGACTCCGCCTCACCAAGACAACATTGCGCAATCTTGAGAGGGAAGGCTTTGTCTTCCTCTCAGGAAATGCGCATTTCTACCCAGTGACTGTCCTCCACTCTTGCATTGCGCAATTATGAGGGACATTCACTGTTGGCCCAGAAAATTGTGCAATGCAGTCACTAAGTCTGCAACCATTGCTAGCTAGGATTGCTCATTGTGTAATTCCAATAGTGAGCAGCCAGACTCAATTGTGCATTGCATAGTTCCAACAATCAGTCAGCCTCCCAGTAGCCTAAACTATGCCTTGCACAGTCTTGGCAGTCAATCTCCCGACCTTCCAACGGAAATTGCATGACCTTCATGATCAGTCACACAGGTATGTTGCAAGTCAGTTCTCAAGTTCATTTTGGTTTTCGACTTACATATTGCTTGCCTTGAGTGTTGCCATGTCTCTAGGTATCACAGGTGTTCATCTACCTCTCGGCAGCACAGGTACCATGGTTTCCAAGAGAGCAGAGTCAAAGACACCAATTAGAGCACAATTGGGGATGCAGTCAATCAAGTGTCTATGAGCTTGCCTACTCACGAAGACATTAAGATTGTTCGTAGACAAGATATGATGATAGTAGCATCACAGCGAGCAGCATATTGAAAAATATCTGAAGGTAGCATATGGGATGCAATGAATGCAAGAGAAAGGTTGTTGACAACACGGAGGCGGAACAAAGTTGCAAGATCAAGCATATCCACTGATGATGAAAGAAACTTTAGAGACTTAGGTTATGAGGTGACGACGTGATCGTGTGAAGACATAGAATGGAACAAAGAAGAAGTTGCATGTGCTGAAGCAGCAACTCAAGGAAGAACATGAGCTGCACAGACGAGCGAATGAGTTGCAGCAGGAACAGGAACAATAGGGGACGTAACATGCACTCATGGATGAAATTGCGCTCATACAAGTTATAGATCCATCCCAACCGCTGGCATGGATAAGACATGGCAAGAAGTGTTGTTGATCGCATACAAGGGATTCAACAGCATGCATGCGATCCAACCCACACATGCGATCCAACCCATTCAGCACACTCACTAAGGCGAAGACAAGAAGCAAGTCTAATTGGAGTTGAGCATGTATTTGAAAGTTGATGCGTGTGACCACCAACACACACTGGAAGATCAACATGGACACTATGCATCAGTGTGTTTCCATTTCTGCACCAAGAAGACCATGTGCATGCTAGTAGACGAGTTGGATGAAGGAGCCACACCAATGTACCCAGATGCAACAAAGGCAAGAGTTCACTTCAACAATATGTCACCATGGGGTGAATGAAAACCATCATAGACGACCAAGCTTGGCATCAGCTCACCACCTTCACCATCACAAGCATGTCAAAGAGTTGGTCTCACCACAATGGACCGAATTTCAATGATGTCTTGCATGGCTTGCTCAAGCCATTTTGTCTCACATGAGCGCATGTGCATTGTAATGTAACGTCGTATCAAGTGGAAGATCAAGTGTCAATAGTTGGATGTAACAGTCTGTTGTGGCCACAACCACCACCCTATTAAAATTTTACTTGGTAGCAATTTTGAATGGGTCCCCTAGAAATTGATCTTGCATCTCTCTAAATGATTTGTTTTATCCCAGGGATTTTAACTCTCTGGGGAGTCAAATCTTCAATTCATAATGGTTAAGCCCCTTTAATAAACCTCTACTGCATGATTCATCTATAACGCTTTCTAAGTTCTTCATTCATACCCTTCATCAGGACTTCTTCAAACCCCAAAACCTTCTATCGCGTCTTCATTCCCATTATAACTCTTTATAATAGAAATACTTGAAAAAAATGCCCAACTTACCCTCTTTTTCACTTAACCGCAATCAACATTAAAACACAAAACTTATCGTAATACACCGGATCCGACGGTTTTATTAACCAAAATGTATATATTTCGGGTCCGGGGCCCCATCGCATATTGCAATTGGCGGGA
>APFE030210911.1:48732-66450 GCA_000404065.3 Pinus taeda
CTCTTAGGTTCTAACGCTTTATGTTTTTCATCTGGAATATGGGCCCATGCTTCACTTCCAAAAACACAAAAGTGACTTACATCTGGTTGAATTGAGCTCCATGCTTCTTCTAGAGTGATATTCTTTAAAACCTTAGTAGGAGTGTGATTTAATATGTAATTTGCACAATTAATTACTTATGCTGAAAAATTAAGACTAAGTTCTTTAGATTGAAACATACAATTAGCCATTTACTTTAAGGTGTGATTCTTCCTTTCAGCTACACCATTTTGTTGTGGGGTATATGGAATAGTATGTTGCATTTGAATTCCATGTTCATTGAAAAAGTTAATGAATTTGTTGTTAACATATTCTTCGCCATTATCAGATCTTAGCCTAAGAATTTGATGTCCAAATTGTTTCTCAAAAAAGGCCTTAAAGGTCAAGAACATGTTAAATACTTCATTCTTGAGTTTTAAGAAGTATACCCAAGTGCGTTTGGAGAAATCATCAATGAAAGTTAAGAAATAATTGTAGCCAAAGAATGAAACAATTGGAAGTGGACCACATAAATCACTATGCACAAGTTGTAAAGGGGCTGAGGCGTGCCAAGAGGCACATTTTTCAAAACTATCCTGATGATGTTTTCCATGTACACATCCGGAACAAAAACCATCTCTACAAGATACCATAGGAAGACCTGTCACCATATTTTATTTACATAGATTTTAAAGGGAGTTTTAGTTTAAGTGACCAAGTCGCTCATGCCAAAGTTTGCTCACTTCATCATTATGAGCAACAAATACTGAGGGAAGAGTTGATGACCCAAAGTTGTTAAACTTATACAACCTTGTAGAATCATCAACTCCAGTAGCTAAAATCTGTCTAGGATCTCTAAGGTCCTTAATTACAACATCATGAGGTGAAAATTCAACGACCTTTGCGTGAATGAGTTATCTAATATACAGATAGAAGGTTGTAGGATAAGGTAGGAGCACATAATACATCATTAAATTGACCATTGTCTAGATGAATAGTTCCAGTCCCTACAACATTAAGAGGTCTATCATCACCAACATATATATTTTTGGTGTTACAATCATTTAAAGAAGAAAACATGGCTTTGTTTTTGGCCATGTGACAAGAAGCTCCAGAATCAATGGGCCATTCATGAGATTGAGAAGAAGAAGATACATTTAGTGCATAACCAGACCGAGATGCTTGACAACCATATGCAGAAAGTGTTATCCCTGAAATTGAAGTTGAAGTTGAAGAGTGTTCCAAATGGATGTTATGCTTCTTCATTGTTGCTTCCAAGGCATCTATCTTCTTAGAGCATTTGGATTCTAATTGGCCATCTCGATTACAAAAGTTGCAATGTCTATCAGTCTTCTTCCCTTTGTTGTTATTTGCCTTATCATTTTGTTGAATTGATTTTTCATTTTGATACTGAAAGTGCTTAGGACCCTTGGTTGGTTCAGGACCATCCTTTTTAGGATGATTCTTCTTAGGATTCTTTGAACTTGGTGTTTGTTGGGCAGCTAAAGCTTTCTTAGAAGAGTTTCCAAGATTAAGAAGATCAAGATGTAAGAGTTTTTATGTTCTCTTATTAAAAAATCACAAAAGGCATCAAAAAAGGGGGACTCTTAGGCTTGTCCTTGAGAAATAAAGGCTTCTCTAGTATAATGGAATGTGGAAACAAACATAGAGTAGGCTGGTCCTAACTTTGTAAGAATTGAATAGATAAGGCTACCATCTTATTTCTTAACATTAACACATTCTAAGAGAAGTCTAAGGGTCTTGAACTTGAACAAAAAATCTTCAATGGAAGAAAAGTTATTGGGGTCCAACATAAGAAACTCATTTTCGAGTTGATGGACTCTAATTTTATTTTTAATTCCAAAAACTTTATTGAGTTGTTTCATTGCTTCATCAGGGGTATCAAGTTACTACTTCTCTACAAATTCTGATTATTGTTTTTCTTTTTCAAAATCTCTTCAAAATTACCAATTCTCCAAAAATTCTCATTACTATTTCTCATTCTTAAAATCCTCCCAACAATGCTGACAAACATGAAAATGGAATTCTCATGACTACTTATTTTTTAAATCTTTGCAAAAGCGTTGACTATCTATATAACATGAAAATTTAACTAGGGAACTATGACAATGACCAACTTGAGAATTTAATCAATGTGCCAACATCTATGCCATAGTTACGTTGCAACTTTTGGCTTTTGGGACCATATGCATCGTACTTTAGACGTCTTTGAAGTATTTCCCATCCGTCCACATGGTTCTCATCTACATTATAGACGTACCAAAATGGAGTGGGCTAATGTTGCCATTAAAGTGACCATATTACTATGTGAAAATCCCCGCCAGTATCTTACAGGTTTTAGTCCAACCAAAAATTGGGCAGAGGAATGGTAAGCGAAAGACGAAAAAGAGACAGAGATGAAGGTGTTAAGGAGGAGTCATGTGGTAGTGTTTTTGACATTGGAGCAGGGCCACCGTATCCCTGTTAGAAATTGTAATTACTCCCGCATGTGGAGTTAGCTAAAATTAGAGAGTCAGTTAACTAAGCGTTGAGTCAATCGAGTGATGGATGAAGAGTTAAGCGCAATTCATATTTAGAGCGTGAGATAACTAAGTTAAGTGTGTGTGCATGTCAAGTTATTTTAGGCGAGTCACTAGTCGAAAAGGTTTAAATACCCTTCACCGGGTTCATTGTAAGAATCAAGTTTACTGTGATCAATAAAAGAGTCGCAGCTTGTGTGTTTTGTCTCTTCTGACTTTCCAACAAATTGGTATTAGAGCGAGGTTACAAAGATCCAGGGAAAACAGATCAACAATAATCCATGAGAGAGAACAAAGAAATATTGTTTCCTCTTGCTTGAACTATAACTCACCGTATAGTGGTATTTAGTGTGTTATAACGCTCGGGAGCGTAGCAAGCACCACGTTACAAGAGAGTTAGAGGACTAACACGAGACTTCACCTCCGTGAAGAGTGTTAGCATGCAATCGTATTCAACTCCAAATGTGTTGGCGTGGAAAATTCAATATTCACGTTGGGTTCTATTTCGTCACGTACTCGATCACCGTCCAACACAAGTGTTGTTAAATATTGAAACAATGTAAGAAGGTTTGCAAAAAAAAATTGTTTGCAAAGTTGTTTAAAAGGCCTTGTGTAATTTTTTAAAGGGGCCTTGTTTGAAATTGTTTGAACAAATCATGCGAAAGAATTTATTTTTGGGTAAATGGTGAAGAGATCTTAAAGTGCGTGGGTAATTTTGGGGACAATTTTTTTTCATATATTAAAAACACACGAAAGTGCCAACGATTTTGTTTGAGTGGAGATTTTTTTTTGTTGTTTTGGAATTTTTATTGGAAAAATAATTTAGGGCTTTGCAAATTCTCTTGGTCTACAAACTATTTTGTTTATTTTGTCAAGCATGACAATTTTTTGGGTGAAGATTGTGTTTTACGGTGGCGCATATTGAAAAGCATATTTTTTTTCAGGGGCAATATGGAAGATTGCCTCATGCAATCAGGAAATAAACTATAAAACATAAGAAAGACCGCAGTCATGGTTCACAAAACATGACTGAAGCATATTAAGAAAACAAATCGAAAAGAAGAGACAAAGATCATTGCCATGGTAAGAGAGATTCAAGCCACAGTCGAGGAGTTGAGAAGTCTAGTAGAAGACAAAGAAGAAATCGAGGGTGATTGGTGTAGCTTTGATTATCTACCACCTCCTATGTTTACAGTGTGTAATGTTTTAGCATTGAATTTTGTAAAAGAAGCATTGGATGAGAAGTTTTTGTGTAAGATAGCAAAAGCTACTACTTCCAAGGAAGCATGGAAAATCTTGGAAGAAGAATTTGGTGCAAGGAGGAGTGACATGCAGCAGCAGATTATGTCACAAGCAAAGAAGTTAGCGACAGATCTGAGAGTAGATGAGCAAGACTCTGAGAGGAAAAAAGAGCTTGGAGAATTCCACTCAAAAGTGGATGATGTTTGTCAATATCATAAAATTGAAATCCATTATGCAAGCATGTATATGGATAAAGAAGATGCAACAAATATTGCAGAGAGAGAAGCATGAGCCTTTGTATGTGAAGCAGAGAAAGAGCATATTAATGCTCAAAGAATCCATTGTAATGTGGACGATGCAGATGATAGTGAATCCCATTGTGATGAGGCATATGGGGATGATGATTTAAAAGTGAGATGTGAATTGGTGAATCCATCTACAGTTAATTTATTTGGTGAAGTTGAAATTTTTAATGAGCACATGCATGCTTAGATATCCCACCACAGTGTGAATGAACATATGTTGATGTTATGTGTGGTTTATTTTTGAAACAGAGATTGATTGTGGCAATATGATAAGCACAATGTTTGATGAAGAATTGAAGGTTGAAGCTGCCACTGTAGCAACAAGATATGAAGCAGTATGTGATCTAGCATCAATTGATGATCAAGAAGAAGACAAAGTGATTGAAGAGTTTTTAATGAGAATATCCACTGACCACATAATAGTGGAAGATAGTTTCAGTGAAGTTGAAAAGAAGGCAGAGAAGGAAGAGGTAGAGCAGAAAGCTCTCACTGAAGAGTATAATAAAGATGTTTTTAACATTTTTTTTTAATATGCAAGTGTTCAAAATAGCATGGGAGAAAAAGTTGAAAACAAAGTTCTTAATAAGTTTGATGTGAATTTGAAGCTCATTGAAGAATGGATTTAGAAACCATTTGAACAAATTGATGAGAGTCTTAAAACAACCACTGGAATAAAAGAATTGAATGAAATGGTGAATAATGATCTTCAATGTGCAAATTACAGGAAAAAAAGCAAAAGTACCTAATGATGAAAGTGAAAAGAATGATATGGATGTTTCTAAAGACAAAGATGAATGCATTGAAACAATTTTTCAGCAATGGAGTCAAGAAGAGATAAGATTTTGCTATCAGGGGATATGGCAGAAAGAAAGATAGGAATATGTAGCACAAGAAGCAGAGAAAAGTAGACAGCTTGAAGATGCAATGTTGTGGCAACAATCCATGGCTGAACAAATATTTGAAGAGGAAGGTGTAAAAGACATGATCAGATTATGTTTAAGCACAAATTTAAGAAAAGACAAAGAAAAATTGCAACAACAACAAGTAAAGAAATATGGAGCCTACAACAAGAACCCACAACAGAGAATGAAGCAATTTCAAGGATATAAAATTTAGAAGAAGAGAAAAAGAAAATGCAAAATTGTGAAAGTTTTGAGTCATTGTAAGCCAAGATGAGACATAGACTAGCAAACAATTTCTATTGTAAGCCTAGCAAGCATAGTTGAGTCATGTTCAGTCATATGGTCGTAATTAAGGGGGAGTGTTAGAAATTGTAATTACTCTCACATGTGGAGTTAGCTAAAATTAGAGTGTCAGTTAACTGAACGTTAAGTCAAGTCGAATAATGGATGAAGAGTTAAGTGTGGTCCATATTTATACTGTGAGTTAACTAAGTGTGTATGCATGTCAAGGTATTTTAAGCTAGTCACTACTTGGAAAAGGCTAAATACCCTTTATCAGGTTCATTGTAAGAATCAAGTTTAGCGTGATCAATAAAAGACTCTATAGCTCATGTGTTTTGTGTGTGAATTTGTGTTTTGTCTCATCTAACTTTCCATAAATCCCTGCCTTCCAAATCAACCTTCATTTCACACACAAACGTGTCGTTATCACCTTCATCACATCTCCTCTCAATGCAATCAATATCGCTTCTAGACTCACCATGTGCAATCTCCTCTCCTCTTTCACTTCCATCACTTATCACTCCCACCCTTTGACACCCTGTTGCCACATCAAGAAAGCTACCACATTCTGCACCCAAAACACTGAAAAAACCTCTATCTAGCCACAAAACAGCTGCAACCCGAATTCAAAGGCCTTCTGTATAGCCCAACGGTAAACGTAGATGAAGAATGGATCAAACCCACCTGTGTTATTGGTGACATGTTCGTCGGATGGGTGTAAGAATCCGCTATGAAGATGGGCATTCACGAGTTTATGATTTACACTTCCTCGACGTACGGGACTCTGCTTTACAATTCCCTCTGGCTTCATCTGCCCCACCTCCATAACTAATCCGACACTGGTTCTCTCCCCGACGTTCCCACCTTCTTGACTCTCAATCGATCGGATTTAACGCCATCAGATGTAGTCCATGGCACATGTTTGTGAGCCAGCAGGTGAAGAGGTACACTCGGGGATACATCGTGAATACGTTCTTGGGGCTGGAACCGGAGGTTATCAAATACATGGAGACAAGCAACGGGAAGCTTGTCTGGAGCGTTGGCCCCGTTTTACCCTACAATTACGTCACATCATCCTATGTTACAACCCCTCTGGATCGAGGGGAAGCATCGATCTCGGAATCGCTGAACCAGCAAGCTCTGAATTCTGTCGTGTGCGTTTCGTGATAAAAAATTTCTTGTCCGCTACCCAGATTCGAGAACTTGCATTCGGTCTCCAAGGAACGAGGAATCCTTCATATGGGTTCTGCGTACTCTGTCGGAAACCGAGAACGAGAGGGGCTCCTCGCAGTCTCCGCTCCTGGAAGGATTCGAACGCAATACCTATGGGTGGGGACTGGTGATCAGAAGATGGGCATCGTCGTTGCTCATCATGTCACATCCTTCCAAGAGCGGTTTCATCATCCACTATGGGTGGAATTCCATGGTGGAGAGAGTGAGCAGAGGGATACCCTCATCTGTTGGCCCATGGCGGGCAAGCAGTTCCTTAACACCAAGTGGTTCGTCAAACTTCTCCGAGTTGTCATGCGAGCGTGATGGAGAGACGGTGGTGTCGTGCCGAGAGAAAAGGTGGAGAGGGTTGGTCATCCTGCACAAGGATCATGAGTTGAGAGGCAGAGTTTGAGATGTGGTTGATGTCATTTGGGAAGCAGTGTTGGATTGCGAGTCGTCTGCTAAAAAAATGAGATTCCCTTGTGAAGCACATCTCTTTTCTCCAAATTTCATTGAATCAATCCACTCGCATACATTCATCTTCACAAGAGCCATGAACCATTATTGACCAGATAAAAATGTCATCATCGACTTCCAGGGACCACGCATACTCATCTTCATCATGCTCACCTCTGAAAACTAGACTTTATTGATCATGCAAACGTAATCATCGTGCAACCAATATCTCTAATGTTATCTAATAATGCACAACTATGATAAAGTATTTTCTTAAATCTAACTAGTTGGTATATATTGTTGGATGGATAGTATTGAATATATTGATTGTCAACCTCAGTGTATGTCATTGGTCAGACAATGTACTTTGCTTAAATTTAACCAGTGACATATATCACTGGATGTATAGTATTGGATACATTGATGGGTAGTATATGTCACCGGTCATATAATGTACTTACTTAAATCTAATGAATGGTATATATTGCTAAATAGATAAGATTAGATATGTTGATAGGTTTAATAGACATTAATTTAAGGCTAAAAATAATTTAATTGTTTTTAGTGAGATATTTTGGAAGCTTTTCCGGTGGGTTTTTTAGTCTAATTTATTTTTTTAGTCTAATTTCTCTAAAATCAAGGAGGAATTTATTGAAATTATAAACTTGATGAGTAACCCTTGCACAATCGAAGCCCTAAGAGTTTTTTAGGGCGTTGAATCCATATATACAGTTAAAAAAAACCAGTTTAAATAACACGAATCAAGATTTCCCCTAAAACAATTTCGCTGGATTCCGACACCAAAAAATGTCACTAAAAACAACTCCGAAAATAACTAGCCTTCCAATTGACCATAAATACATCGAGATACCCACCATTAAATTTTGGCAACCCAATTATCCAAAAATAAACCTATACAACTCGATAAATTTATAACCCATAAATAGACTCATCATTTGTTACCTTAATTTAATGACAAACAATGATGAGGAATGGTGGAGCCATAAATAAGAGATGGAATTGCCTAGGACCATATTCGACAGACTAAATTATCCAAAATTTTATGTTTCCAGTCATGTTCAAGAAACTAATCATAGTGCTTTTCTACTTTATGTTTCCAATCCTGTTCAAAAACTAATAAAAGTGTTCTTGTCCTATGTTCATGAAATAAGTCATTAATAAAGTGTTCTTGTCCGTTGTTTAAGACATAAAGGAACTGATAAAGGGTTATTGTCCGGTGTTTTCCCATGCTTTCACCAAATCCATTAGGATTGATGTGAAACCAATGGCAGTGGTGTTTTTATTTGGTGTTTAAAGTTTCATCTAGAATTATAAATCTGTACCTTTTCAAATCTGTACCTTTTCAGTGGCTTGATTATATTTAAACCCAGGGCTAAAAGAAGATTTTCACCGAGAGTAGGGTTTATGTTACGTCATTTTTAAAGGGTATACTCATGATAAAGTTCATAAAATAATTTAAATAAATTTAGGAATTTACATATATATTTAGTGAAAATAATAATTTAAGAATATTTTATTATTGTTGTAAATTATTATAGGAATGAATATTCAATTATGAATTTTGATATATTTAATATAAAAGTTATTTGAGTGTACGATGAATATAAATATATTTTAAAAAATATATTTGTATATTTATAAAAAAATATAAAAAATAATGATTAATCAATAAATTAACAAAATTAATGGAAAAAACATTCTCTTTTCTCAAACTAATGATGTGTAAATCATAACCAAAAATAAATAAAATAAAAATAACAAATAAATAAATAAATAAAGTTTAAGAACTTAAATTCTCATCTAAAAATTATAGTACCTTTATTATATTTTGTTAACATAATAAACTTACTTCAATATTAGATATCTTATATTCAATATCTCTTGGTAAATTCACTTGTCCTCATGTAAGATGCAACATTTAAAATGTATGTTTGTTTTTTCCTTTTTTCTCAAAAAGATAATTCTACCTTATAGCAAGATGCAAGTATTTAGGTGTTATCAACTTTCTCATAAATATAGTCTTAAATAAAGGCTTCCTTTAAGACAATGAATTATGGCTTGGGTGGTGACTTGTTTAGTGCCCCTTGAGGGAGTAATTTAGTGCTTTCTCTCTAACTATTGATCTAAATGGGTTTTTAGTGTAAAGATTCTTAAACATATTAAGAACATTAGCTAATTGTGCACACAAACTATTGTTTTTTTCCCTGGTTTTGAAACCACTCATAGAATATGACAATTGTGTAATCTAGTCACTTAAACTTCTATTGAGTTCTTGTTTTTCTTTAAATTTGAGAATTAAAACTTTACTCATTATTTTATATATAAACAATTCCAAATAAAATTGTAAAATATAAAATAAATTAGTAATTTTATTGGTTGATACTTCAAAATAAGCATTAGACAATGTTTCATCTCCAATACTAAGACCTCAAGATGAGACTTCAAAATAAATATAAAGTTACCTATTGTGAATTTATGTACTTGTTAAAAAAGGGTCGTCTCCATCTCAACTCACATCATTCAATCCTATATTATACATACTTAAACCTAAAGTGTAAACAAACCTAAACCTTAAACGTTAAGGCTCATTATGCTTGACCGCACTCATGGACCATTGGTATGCTATATAAAACATGAGGATAGAGTTATCAAATTGAAGGGTTGTTTTAGTTGTCCAATAGAAATAATACAATTGATTTTTCCTCTTTGTTTCGGTGAAAGAGCCAATTTCTATTTGATTTTGAGAATTTTTATGTACTTTCTTTAGTCTTGATAAGTTAATGATGGATCTCCATTTTTAAGTCTATGTATTGATTTGATTAGAAAACGATTCTATTTCATGGTTGAATATATAGAAATATCAATATGTGGTTACCAAGACTATGATGTTACCCTCTTACTTGTCGGAAGATTGTGATTTTCTTCCATATGCATGCCTTGTATGTCATTATTGTTTGAAATGTTAGAGTCCTTCCAAACTTCCATTTAAAAACATATTCAAACTTGTTTTATTATTTATAAGATCCTTCAATCCAACTCATTGAAATTTGAGATAGATTGTTTATTTTCAAAATAGATTATAGTTAATAGGTTTGACTTTTGAGAATGATTCAACATTATTTATATTTTTATTGCAATTACATAAATACTGACTATACGTAATTGCACAAATCGTTGACCACTTTGATAGTAACAATAAAATATTTGATCTTTTCAAAGTAATAAAAACATGTACATCTATCTATAATATGATGTGGTTGAACTATATATTATGGTCAAGCTAGAAGAATCATTGACTACTTTGATAGTAGCAATGAAATATTTGATCTTTTCAAAGTAATAAAAAACATGTACATCTATAATATGACTTGGTTGAACTACATTTTATGGTCAAAATAGAAGATAAGACAAAACACAAAACTTATACTAAATTTCATCTTAGCTTTCTCTTGATGTGCAAACCTATTTTAGTATGTAAAGCTTGAAGAAAGGTTTGTCACCTCAAATTTTTTTGAGCAACACACCAATAAAATGTTCCAACTATAAAAAAATAAATAAATCTAAGATTGTATTTTTTATGGTTTAAATTTCATTTTCAAATGTATAAATGGACTAAGATTATGTAAACTACATAGCTTAAACTCCTAATTCCATCAAATCTTTGTTGGGTTTTATATAAAATTTATTGAACAATATCCATGATAGATGATCAAATTGTAGAATAGTTAGACTATGTTAAATGTTTTATTCTTATTTTTCAATTGCTTTATCTAATAGAGATAGTTGATATTGAAATGTTTTATATAAGAAGGGCAATGAAATTATTTTATTTATGATCCACATGGCCTATATTAAAATGTTCTTTTGTTATTAATATATTTTTAAATTTATATCTCTCTTTATATATGTGATATTATTTTATTTTTTAAATTAATAAAGCATGATTTGTATTACTAAGATATTTCAAATATATAAAAATGAGCACTATAATAAAAGTATGGTTTTTGTCATGACATACAATTAATTTAAGGAAATATATAATGTTGAAATTTGCATATTCAAATATTTTATTTATGATCCATATAGATATTTTAATTATTGAATTTGATTAAAAATTAAATGAATTGCACATCTAGATTTGGTTAGGAAGTACTTGATTTTTTAAATTTTTTGGATATTGAAATATTTTATTTATTAAATATTTATATTTTTATTCATGATTGAGAGTGAAATATTTTTTAAATGCCACATATTAACTTTATGTTAACCACAAAAATAATTTATCAACTCCTTCATGAATGCCAACAATGAAACAAATGGAATGCAACTTTGATGTTTTATAATGCTTTTAACTAGAAATAAACCAATATGTATATTGATTTTTATTTTTTTATTATAAAAGATATATATATATATATATATATATATATATATATATAAAAGAAATGTATGTCAACTCCAAATTGAATACAAAAAGAATTACATATCTCCCTTATACTAGGCTATATAATGTACCTCTAGGTGCAACAAAAAAATGTTTTATATTCACAACAAAAAGTTAATAAAAACAAATATGCTACTTGATATTTAAATGATAAATAAAAATAAATTTCAAATTTAAGTACAATGTTTTATCTTTTTAGTTATTTTATAGTTGTTATAGTTAAAAGCAAATTTTCACTAAGTTTTTATATCAAGTTAATTTTCATTTATTTTATTTTAATATGTTGATTTTTCTATGACTTTAAAATTAGCTTATTATTAATATTATTTGTTTACAACGTTAATTTTTTTTTGTAAATATATATTAAGTATTAGAAATAATTTAAACTATCTCTCCATTATTGTTGTAAATCTTATTCTTTTCTTTTTTCTTTTTTAAATTGTGATGAGAATATTGACTTGTACATCATGTGAGTAAAAGATTTAAGGATCTAGTGGACTTCCTCCAGATTTATAGCCTTAAACAATTCCTCATTTTTATCAGAGTCAAGCATGGTGGGATATGAATCAAACCCCTAAATCTAGTCCTCAATACATGTACCCCCTCTTGTATTGTAAGCATCCTTGAAGAAAGATATTGTCACATGTTGAATCTCTGGGAGAGTATGTACCATGTTTCCACTAGAGTCCTTTCTACTCCAAATGGTATTTACCTATCTTCTAAAAATTGCATATCTATGGAAAAATTTGGTTTTCCTATCCCAATCTTTTAACCACAATGCCATGTGATTCAATCTCCAAGTGACCACCTATATATGAAGGACCTTTCGTTTTTTCTACTCCAAACCCTTAATTTTATTTATGAGTTTTGGGTAGGGTTCCCTGTATCTAGGATCATACCCAATCTTTCTAGCTCCATTTTAATATCAACAATCTTCTTCTTCTTCTTCTTCTTTATTTTATTTTTATTTTATTTTATTTTATTTTATTCTGTGTTCCTATTTCCTTACCTCCTATTTTAAGCAAGAAGCTTCCCAAATATAGCCTACATGGGAGAATTATCTGCATCCCTGAATTGAGTCCAGAAATCCCGAATCAAGGAATTAAAATCAGCACCTTCGATTCAAATACCATTGAATTTGAAGGGCATAACCAAACACAAATCTTCCCTCCTCCATATTAAAGTGATGAGCAAGTGATCTGAAATGTATGTTTTAAGGACCTCTGATTGAAGAAATCCCATTCTCTCGAGTAGGTCTTCGTGTACTAGGTATCTATCTAGTTGCTTGGCAACATGTTATGATCTGGCCCTACCATTGTGCCAGGTGGGTACCATTGTTTGAGGTCGTATGCCCATCATGTTATTATCATAGAAAACATATTTGAGTCTATCAGCAAGAGGATCCATTCTATGAGTCGAGCCCCAACATTCTTCTAGCACAATGGTGGCATTAAAATCTCCTGCCACAATGAGGAATCCTATTTTTAGGATGTTTTATGCCTCCAATCGATCCAAAAAAGAAGCCCTATCCTGATATGGGGCATATAGGTTAAGAATGTAGAAATGTGCAACCAGTCCCTTAACTTGACTAGAGATTAATATATCGAAAAAACAACTATAAGCCCTGAATGTCACCATCGCGGATTCTGCAGTGTAGCCAACCCCTCGAAGAGACCAAGAGAGTCAACAACCACCATATTCCAATCCAGAAACATTTTCCTAAAGTACTCTTAACACTTTTTGTGCAATCATCATGGATTCTTATAGAAGGATGGTGTCAACAGAAGAAAATATATCTCTGAGGGCAAGCGAGTCCCCCAGACCCCACATATTGAGGAAAAGGTATATAGTCATGTTGGCTGGAGACCGAGATGCGTTTCTCTAAGGGCTCGTGGATCAAAAGTGGAACTAACAGGGATATCAACGAGGGAGGTAGAATCAACAAATGGAATTGACTTGACCTTGGGCCTCCCTCGGAAATATCTGTTATCCTGTTTTTCCCAATGTCGAATGGTGATGTTAAGAGCGAAGTTAGGGCTAATATTCAGGGAGGTCTGAGTATGCTCCCAATGGATATATAATTTTGTCAGGTCGAGGGTCGAGTTAGAAATCATGAATTCAATGTCGCTATCGACCAAGTTTTTGGGGGAGGGAATTGGTTAACTGGGGGAGGGTTGGGAGCCGCAGGAAGTCGAGTTTTCAGGGAGAGGAGTATTCTCAGGCATTGCCAGTAGAGAAGGATGAGATTGGGATGTTAGAGGGAACCTCAAGGATGTCGGGGGTGGGGGAGGCAAAATCCCCAACATTAGGGGCAGGGAAATGTGCGAGGGGGAGGGTGGGTGTTCAGGCAGTAGTGGAGAGTTGGAAAAATGTACAGTACCTGAGTCAGTCAAAACCAAAGGGGAAGTGCGAGGGGAGGATGGCCCAACAATGGGAGAGGTGAAAGAAGGGTGATCCAAGGACCTCATACAAGAAGAAGTGGGATAGTTGAATTGAGGGGTACTTGATTTTCATTGCTATTATTTTCCATATGTTGAATTGGTACCATCCTTCCCACCACCGTGTTGTAGTACCTCCGCTCGTGCATCACCCATCACATTCTGAGTCGGGCCACGCATAACTTCCTTCTTCCTATGTCTCTGAGGGCATTGTGCCATGAGATGCCCAATGTGGTGGAAAATCAGACACAGGAATGGAATCAACAAAAAATCCAACCTTTGATGAATATGGATCCTCTCCCAAACCAAATCAATGTGCACAAGGACTCCCGCAGAAAAACCATGATCAATTAATATCCAGGAGACTTGTTTGCCTCTAGCTCCCAAACACTTCGGGTCCACATAGATGAATTTACCAATGGAATTTCCTATGTCTGTAAAGACCATTCTAATCTAAAATTCAATAGGAAGACCCGAAAATTTAACCTAATCCAGGTCTGAAAATAAGCATAATTTCTGAGCCTTCCAGATTTGAAAAGAGATATCTCGGCCTTTAGGGTGTTTCAAGATATAATGTTAATTGGGGACTTTAATGCTAGGACAACAAACAATAAGTTTATTCAATTGTGAAGTGATGATAATATGGACAACAACCTTTGTTGGTTATAAGAGATTGAGGATCATGCGTGGATGAGAACCTCTCAGGATGGGAATGGGAGTGTGTCCCACTTTGGCATTGAGTTGTTAGGCTTATGTAGCCTCTACAACATGGTTATCTACAATGGCATCAAAGCTTGGACAAGATCCGGGGGCATCACATGTAAAACTTACAACGGTCAAAGTGTAGTGGACTATGTGATATGCTCCCAAAGCTTGAGTTGAAATTTGCCAGATTTCAGGATTGGGGCTTTTGTGATTGAGATGAATTTAGACCATATTCCTCTCTTTATTAAGTTGGGCATGCACACAAATGAGCTATAGGAAGTGCTGACCCAAAAATCTCAAAAGAAAGCGCATGCAAGTGGAAGAATCCTCATGAACCAAGAAAATCAAGAGCTCTTTGTTGCGGCTCTGGAACATCACTTTCAGGTCACAAAACACAACATGGATGTCAAAGAAGATAGCATAGGAACAAATTTCTTTGCAGCAGTATGTTGATCCCCCTAATCCAAAAAGCTTTAGAGGGGTGAAAAAGATCTTGGCCTAAGAAGAAGGTCTCAAACACTTTTCCAACTAATATTTGGTATGATGAAGAATGCAAGGTTACTAAAAGGTCACTTAAGAAGGAGATAAATAGTGAAACCCTGAAGAAGTATAAAAATATGATTAAAACTTAAAACGAAAGTTACAATGTTGTGAGAAGGAATGACTTAATTGCTTTGGGAAAGAACAACCCCAAAGGTTTTTTATGGGAGCTATAACAAAAGACAAAGAAAAGAGACAATAATATATCAGTGGAGCAGTGGTGAGATTATGTGAAGCTCCTTTATGAGAGAGATCAAGAGAAAAGTAATCCCGCCATAATCAACTCTACAACCGAGTTATTTTTAGTGGAGGAGATCAAGCGAGGTATAAAAAATTTAGCAAGTGGTAAGCCTTAGGACATTGATGGTTTGTAGGTAGAATTTTAAAAGTGGGGTGTTGAGACCTTGGATCCAATCATTAAAAGGATATTCAACAAGGACACGCATGGAAATTTTCTAGTGGAATGGATTGCTAGCATGGTTATCCCTCTTTACAAAAGTGGAGACATCAATAATCCTGCTAATTACCACATTATTATGGTCAATCCTCTCCTTGGAAAATTGTTTGGGACCATTTTGGAGCATAGAATCAGCAACTGGGAAGAAAAACAGGTAAAAGAGATAAAGGGCAAGCTGGTTTTAGGCCAAGGCACTCTACCATTGATCATTGCATCACTCTTAGGAACTTCATCGAAAATGTTTGGGACATCCAAAGTGAGAATGCCTTTTGCTAGTTCACTGACTTCAAGAATTATTTTGACACTGTCCCTAGAGATAAGCTCTAGAGAAGAATGGAAGAGCTCATAATTCCAAGGGAGTATAGAGAATTTGTGCATAAACTTTACTAGAAAGTTAGCGCTAAAATCAGAACTAAGGAAGGATTTTCTAAATGATTTGGTAGTGACATAGGGGTTAAGCAAGGGTGCCCTCTTTCTCCCACGCTTTTCAGTTTATATATTGATAAGCTAGAAGAATGGGTGAATAACGCTAGTGGAGAGGGTGTTCAACTAGAAGGATATGTGGTTAAGTTTCTTATGTATACAAATGATCTTATTCTAATTGAAAAAATTTGTCATGGTTTGAGAGAGAATTTGAAGGAATGAGAGCTCTTCTGTCAAGAGGTGGGGATGAAAGTAAATATTATCAAAACTAAAGTCATGATCTTCTCTTTGAAGTAGAAAAAAGACAAGTTAGCTTTATTTTTTAGGAAAAATCCTTGGAGCTAGTGGAAGAGTACAAGTACCTTGGAGTTTTTTTTCACAGCAGGCTCAGTTGGGAGACATGCATAACTGAAAGGATTCAAGGGGCATGGAGAGCGTCTTACCTTCTTCAAAATAGATGCAGGAAAGAAGAATTATGGGACTGGAAAACCAAGAAAACTCTTTTTGGATTGTTAGTGACTGTGGTTGTCCCCTATGGGTGCGAAGTTTGGGGGAGAAACATGTCGGACAACAAATGGGGGCAGGTCAACAAAATTCAAAAACACTTACTCACTAGTAACCTTAAAGTCAAATCAATTGTCCCATATGAGATCTTGCTAGCAGAGGCTGCTTTGTTTTCGATGGAAGATTTAGCAATCATCTGTTTGTTAACATATTTAAAAAAGGTGGATGGCATGGATGAATACCGATGGCCCAAGTTGATCGTGGCAGAAGAGTTAAAGTGTATGAAGAAAACTTGGAGGAAGAAAAATGACAAGTGGGTGGGAAAATGGGGAATCAATTGGAAGGACTATCCTAATTCTAAAGTGGAAATAAAAAATTGGGTACTTGAAAAATTCAGGACCGCCATGTGAGAAAAATAGGTTGGCCGTAAAAAAATGATATATGTCAATAATTTCAACCCAACATGGTCGCATAATGAAAAGACATATTTGAGTGTCACAATCAAGAGAAAGTCTAATATTTTAATAACACAACTAAGGACCGGATCCCATCATCTTAGATGTGAAACATGTAGATGGGTAGTTCCCAAGGAAGAGTGGGAAGAAAGAACTTGTGTCTTTTGTGAGGAGGGAGCAGTTGAAACCAAATGGCAATCATCATGGAGTTTCCTACCTATAAGGGCATCCATAGTCAGTTCGAAAGCAACTTGAAAGTGGATAGTCTGTGTGAGCTATTTGTGGAAGGAAAGCTTCACAAGACAATAAACTTTTTTATCATGATTCATGCCAAGAGGGTTGTTATGGAGAAAAACTTGATTGTATGATGTTTTGTTATTTGGATATCTTTGTTCCTTAGACTGTTTTGGTTTTTTGGACGTCATTAAAATTCTTCATTTCAATTCAATCCGATTGGGTTGATCTTGCCGAGAAGAGTTTTGGAGCAGCGATTTTAAATTTTATTGTATTGATTGGGTTGATCCTGTCGGGCATAGTTTTGGAGTAGATTAAAGGAGATGAAAATACACATGTAAATGTATTGTTTTATTTTTGAATCACTAACTACAACAAGTTCACTTATGTTCCAACCACGGTTGGCAAAGGAATCACTATATAACTGTGGATAAGATTTGGGATTAAATGTGAAGTGTTTTGAACACAGTTAGAGCTATACATTGGTAAACCTTAAGTACTATTTAATTATATAAATTAAATTAAATGATTGCTAAATGA
>APFE030210911.1:72485-87422 GCA_000404065.3 Pinus taeda
TGCATCAATTCACTGTTGGAAAGGCTATTCATTGATTTGGGCATATGGATATATGTCTGATAGTATATTTTTTTGCATCATCTAAAAGTATTGGTACCAAATCAACTACTATGATGGTTCGAGTAGAAGAAACATAAAGCAAATATGTCATAACGCTATGATGTGGACATCTGAGGGATTGGGTAGATGGGGTTTGGAAAGCTTTCAGCTAAGACCTACGTTTTTGGCCCTTGTTTTTTTAGATTGGAGCCGCGACCTTGGAGTCTCAAATCTTGATAGTGAGGAAGAGTTTCAAATATTTTTGAAGACCCTAAATGGAAAATCAATCCTTTTGGGGGTTTGACCAGTGGAACTAGAATCCAATATGAAAAAGAAGGTGAAAGGAATATTGGGTATACCAGCCAATATACAAAACCTTATCTATGAGGTTAAATCACTCAAGATGTCATCAAATTGACAGAGAGGTTGCGGGGTGGAAGCCTTCAAAATGAGTTTTCAATTTAGATCAACTTCTCCTACCAAGGTTCCAAGCTCTTTTAAGGACATAGTGAGAGGGAAATCTGCCACATGAGACATACAATCCCAAAATTTTACAATCCTAGTTCTTCACCTAATTGAGAAGATGGAGAAAGCACCAGATCTGTTAATAAAAATGCCATAAGTGAGTGGCCTTTTAATTGTTCTCCAAGACAGAGCTCTTATCTATTGATTTAATGGCTTCTAGCCCAAGCTTGAAGAATTACATCAATGGATCTAACTCATTTTGACCAAAAATTGTGATATTTACTTATGCACAAAGGGATTTTTTGTGGTCCAATGTGACCATCAGAAAGATCTGGAATATGCCATAAACAAAGGACCATGGTTTTGGAGAAGGGTGGGTCTTTTCATAACTCCATGGTTTCCAACTTTTGATTCCACAACAATGGTGGTCACAAAGATTTCAGTATGGGCAAGGTTACATAATATCCTTCTTCCTTTTTCACACCACCTAGTTGTAAGAGACATTTTAAATTCACTGGGGATATTTTTAAAGTTGGATAGAGAAAGATACCTTACCTCTTACTATAACTTATCATATTCTTTGCTCAGTTGGCACTTACTAGCAAAATTTGGACTTTCCCTTGTGCATGTTGATGGTGAAGGATTTTCCATCCTAGATGAGGTGGTACTAGTTGGCTCTTCGCATGAATATTGCATCATGCATGTACATATAGAGACTCCCAAACACCACTCCACATACATCAAGGGGAACTACATCTAGTTCTACTTCATCAATAAAATCATCATTGGTAACAAATGTGATGCACTATTTGGTTACCTTAATTTTTGCATCCTTATTTACCCATCCTAATGAATATGGGCTTGGATTATCACAAACTTCCAAATTTGTTGACTAGTTCTACTGCAATGATATTTTCCTATGATCCCAAGTCAAACAAAGCATCAATATTTTCCTACTTGAGTTGTATCTTTATATGGAAGAGTTTGGAATTTCATTTTCTTCCTATTGTTGAAGGCTACATAGATTCACCTACTTTTGCATTGATGTACACACAATATTTTGATCCACATATAAGTTTCATTCCACCTGATTACTCAAATATCTGGCCATGAGACTTTTATTCTTAGTATGCTTCATTTTATTCTTTGGGTTGAGCTCTAGATGCAACTTCTAACACTTCTCATCTGCATAATCGTCAATGTTACAATGGTTGTTGGGATCTTTGTATTGGTATGGTGTTGTTGTTTTCTTTTTTTCCTTTCCTTATTTTAACTTCTTTTTCCACTCTTTGGAATTTTCCTAGTGATATTTTTTCTTTGACCCATTTAATTTCCCTTTCTTCTAACCTATGTTCTCTAGGTATTGTTCCTGTAGACAAGCCTCATCGATTGGTCCATGATCGAACATCATCACTTCCTTCCGCATATGGCTATGTATAGCTACCAGATACTTGAGCAGTACGTCTAGGTTCTTTGTCGACATACCAAAAATTATGGTCATCTTTCTCTATTTTGTGGTTTACTCCTATACACTCTCCCCCTAGTACTGCCTAAAGTAACTCCATTGGATCCACTAGTCCTCTACATATCTAATAAGGTAAAATTGTGAATTTAAGAGGTTTTTGAAATCCTCCCACTTAGTCACTGGAGAATATCCCTCTAACCGCAATGTCTCTATGTGGCTTTCCCACCAAATCAGGGATGGCCCTCTAATTTCAGTTGAGCAAACAAAATATTTGGTTCTTCCTCCATATAATGAACAGTAAAATAAACTTATAATTGTTGTAGCCAGTGATTTAATTTTGGAGTGTCGATCTCACCTTGAGATAGATTGATGTCAACCTTTGCTTCCATTTTTAATAGGGACTATGAATGGTTCATTGCAGCGAAACTGGTTTGATCCTTCTTAGATTCTTTCTTAGACTCTTTCTCTAGCTCTTCTTGGTCTATTGATCTCCCCTTTAATCTAAACTCCGCATTAGAACTTCCATATTCTCTAAATAGTCCAAGATATTGGTAAGGGCCACCATGAGGAGGCTCAAATCTTCCAAACACACAAACCTCTCTTTTGTGGGATCATTAGGGCTATTCACATATTTGTTTCCCATGACTAGGGTTTTATGACATTCAGCTTAAGCAATTAGGATTCCCTGCAACTCCCCATAATATACTCAAGGAAACTGTTTTCATGGTGACAACGACCATCCAAAAATTTTCCTATGTTAATTTTTGGAGCCTACAATAATTTTCGTTTCAAGCCCCCTTGAGTCATCGTGTTGTTTGATTTGTGTATATTATGTGTTTTCTCCTAGCGTCACATCCTCTTAAGTCAATGTTTCCTAAGCAGCATCACTTAAGCATTACAAGTGCTTGAGTTAGTGAGTCCATGGTTAGGTGAACTCATGATCTTTCTTGACTTAGAAACTTGCCTTCTCACCATGCACACACTTGAAAAACACTCAAAAGCATAGAAAAAGAAAAAAAAAAAATTAGAAAAGGAAAAGCGCAGTCCAAGTTGGTGAAGACATGCGCTCAACTCCTTCGGGTCGAAGAAGTACGCCCTCCTTGAGCACACTCCTTCATGTTGAGCAAGTGCACCCTCCATGAGTTCGCTTCTTCATGACAGAGACATGCACCCATCCTGGATGCATGCATGAACCATCTTGTTGCATATGGGAGCACTCCTAGAAAATAGGATCCCACTTAACTTCTTTTAACTAACCCTTTGATGCGACGAAAAGTGGAGCTCATGCATGAACCAATTTTGCATGTAAATTTCTTTAAATCAATTCAATTAATCATTCTTCTTGCATATTCATTCCATATGAATTGGGTGCACAATTGGGAATTAAGATTCTCTTCATTAACCAGTGCTGCACGTAAGTATTTCATGTCGAATCTCTTATTTCCTTTCATTATATTACTATCATTCCTTCTTTTCTTGCTATCGATTCTTCATTTTTTAGTTTTTTTGCTAGTGTTTATGTTGAATCTTCATGTTACAAGTGTTAATTTGTTGACGTATGCATAAAATCTTCACCTTCTTCAAACTTTCATATTCCACCATGAATATGACATCAACTATAAAGCCTTGCAGACCTTTCTTTTCCCCATATTAACATCAAATCATGTTGTTTAAACTTATTTCGAAGCTTCCACAGGTAAGCCATACATCTTGAGCTCGAAGTCCAATCAGTCTCGAAAATTGTGCCATGTTAGACCAAGTTTTCTTCTTGAGCGCACTTCTTCACCACGAAGAATTGCACCCTCCCTTGAGCACATGAGTGCATCACGAAGACATGAATAATCTTCCTTCAGCCCTTCGAAGTGTGACATTGTGCCCTCCCTATCCCCTTGAGCACATAGGGAAGGCACGAAGTCTAATCAGTCTCGAAAATTATGCCATGTTAGACCAAGTTTTCCTCTTGAGAGCACTTCTTCACCACGAATACTACGCCCTCCCTTGAGCACATGAGTGCATCATGAAGACATGAAGCATCTTCTTTCAACCCTTTGAAGTGTGACATTGCGCCCTCCCTATCTCCTTGAGCACATAGGGAAGGCACAAAGTCCGATCAATTCATCTCTTTGACCCTTCGAAGTGAACCAATGCGCCCTAAATGAATTTTTCCACTTGCTTGAGGATATGATTCCACTGCAAAGCCCTGAGTAACTATGTTCATTTCTTCGTGCTTTGAAAGTGCGCCCTCCTAGATTGCATGCTCATTTTCTCATGCATGCAAGTTTTTTTTCCTTGTCATTCATTTTTTTCATGTTTTATCATGTGTAATGGCTCTTTGTACATGATTTACAAGTATTGCTGCATAAATAGGTTGTTTTAAGCTAATATTGTCACTATGAGTGTATTTCCCCAAACAAGTGTTTGTGCTACAAGTATTCTCACGTTTTTGTCGTATGTTGGATCCGTCTCACCTTGTAATGTAGCCTTTAAAGAAATTTCAGAAGCAAGCGTTGATGAAGCTATAGAACTTACAAATCCAAATGTTCCCATATATACAGATACACAATACTTTATTGATAAGGATATTGAGGTCACATGGAGCAAAATATACAACACATTCATGCAAGAAAGTTTTGTTGAGGATTTAGAAGATATGCTTGCATACATCAACATTAAGAAGTCCAGGATGCACAAGACTACATGCAGGTTCCTGGTCATGCCATGTACAGATGTGTTTGATGGATCATAACACATATGGATGACTCTCACCTTGTGCTTCGCAGTGAGTGTGGTGGCCAACTTGCCACCTATTTTGGTGAATACATGCAGACATATTATAAGATGCTCAAACCCAATGAATATGCAAATGACAAGTTCTACATGAGATTGGCTACCCTCGACATATGTGATTTGATCAAATCATGTTCTTGAGATCCTTCCAAGTTTTTCCATCGCCCATCTGCAATATATCTGACAAATATCCTTAGAGTTGTATATCAATACTTGATAGTTGTGTATTGTCAGTTGTATGGGCATAAGAACATCGAGGTGTTCAAAGAGAATTGGATATACACACTCAATATAGTGGTAACTTGTGGTAGAAATTTCAATTGATATATTATCATATGAGTTGCAATGTCAGATGGGGTAGGATAAAGCATCTTTACAAGAGAACCAAGCACCATAATTCTACATGTCTGCATTTCTCTTAGATGGAATCTGTGCACAGTATGCATTCCCGAGAATGAATTCTAACTGGACCCTTAAGCAGAATTTCTTGGTATACTTCCATTGCAGAGTGTTATCAAAAGCAAGCTTCAGAGGCGTATATGAAAATTTTGCTGAACACTTCTTTGCAATTATCGTTCACATGATATTTGAGATCGATCCTCCTTGCATGAACGATCTGGTAGAGAATTCACTCTGATATATCATGGACTGGTTTGCATCTCCCTAGGGTACATACATCAGGTGCTTCAGGTTTTCAGATATCACCTCACCTTATGTCATAATATGTGACCAACAAGGTGGTCATGCAATAAGTAGCAAATCAACTGGAGAAGGGATTATCAAGAATTATTCACTGGACAAAGCAAGCCCCTTGGCCTATCTTTCTGTTGAGTATTCGATTTATGAGTTAAATATCCACAAGGTGAAAACAAGAAAGGCACAAGAGTTGGACCACCTGTACTTTGCCACTAAATACTTGCATGGATATGATGCCAGGCGAATTGTCATGCAAAATTGTCATGCAAAATTGTCAAAGTATCAGTCATAATACAAGGTACTCATTAATGTCCACAATAGAAGATGAGAAGATAAAGAAATGGTGCATGCAAACATGAAGACACATCCAACAATAAAGAGTAGTTCACCCCACAATCCACCTGCTCGAGACTTGCAGTTGCAAGAGGAGGAGGAGATAATACCTCAGGAACAGAAAGTAGCTCCCAAGAAAAGGATCAGGTATCCCTTAGAAAGTGAGAGCAGCAAGAAATGGAAATTTGGTCCTTTAAACTCAAGATTTATTCAAGTAGAGTAGTAGAGGAGAGAAGAGGAAGTGGGATGAGTTTCTCCAGAAGTAATAAGAAAAAGAAGAAGAGAGGAAAAAGATAGAAGAAGAGTAGTATAGGCAGTCCCAGGAGGATGAAGCAGCACAGAGGCTAGAAGAAGAACAACAAACTCAGGAGATGGAAGAAGAAGTGTTGAAGAAATAAGATACCATCTAGCCCATGGATGATGAACCATGTACCCTAGAGGAACCTCCCCTTATAGGTGGTCATCTTCCATTCGAGGAAATGTGGATCACACCTCCACCGATCGATTGAGTCATGGATGTATTCAGTGTAACATTTGATCCACTGAATAAGAGGATCATGTAGCAGAGGAAAATATATTTCCCGAATGATCCTCAGAATCTAGTCTAAGTTTCCACAGAGAAGGTGATAACCTACAACACCAGAAGGAATACCAGTGCTATTAAGGTGGGAAATGTTGCATTCACTACAACGACGCAGGATAATTATGAGTACTTGTTGAATGAGAATGTCAGGTTGAGAAGATAACTTGCTACAGTGAAGAACCAAGAAGAACATATCATGGTGAAGAATCAACGATTTTCATCACAAAAATTACCATCGACAAGTGGTAGTCAACCATGCGAGGACACCATGGTGTGATTATATGATGAGATTATTATTCTACAACGAGTTGTGTCTCCTCTTGTTGGCATACAAAATAAGTCATAGGAATTGATGAAACTCTTGAAGGTAGCAAAAAGCAGTATCAGCATTAGGAGTGGGTTGGCAAGTATCCATATGCCCCATAACATTTGCAAAAGAAAGATAGGAATTTTGCAGAAATGAATAGAGTTAAGTATGCGCCTAAGAGAAAAGTCGATTAATACTATTGCTACATATAATCAGCTGCATAATTTGTTTGAGTCTCTAACACACAAACATGGGATGCCTTCGATTGGTACAATTGAAGCAATCAGAGGCAGGGAGATCATCTTTTGAGACTTGGAGGTAACCAAAGACTGCACTGTTCAAAGCTCATATGAAGATTTCATGGTTGTGGAATAATGTACAATCGAACTCGAAGAATATATTGTCAGAGGAACAGGAGGTCAAGATGTGCTACATTGTGGACTTGCCAATTTGTGTCAAGGACATCTCCACAGAGTTCGGAGCTTGGCACACTTACATTACAACTGAGCTCCATGTAGAAGCAAATGATTTATCCATTTGATGAGTCTTTGTCCCATTATCAATTTTGTCTTATACAATTTTTGTCTCATTTGTAATTTTTCTTATGTAATTAAATAATATGTAATGAAGTCCAAGGGACACATGTGGAATGTGAATAGTCACACATTAGAATGCAATGAGTCATGTATAGAATATGAATAGTCAGAGAAGTCAAAGAGTCATGAGGAAGCTCAAAGGTCATTATTTCTTGTTATAAATAGTTCCTCATAACTCAAACAAGTGGCTTTTGGAAAACTTGGATTCTAGAGGTCTTGCCTCGACTTCTCTTGTGATACGTAGGAGATAGATCATTCCTTGGAGAAGCAAGTTGTGGATTTGCGTTCCACTATTTGATACAGTGTTTCATTCATGTAGCAATGTACTTGGGATCTTACAATTTTAATCAAAAGTTTAATGAGTCGACACTTCTTCATACATGTATCATAGATGTAGTTGGACTATTCCGGTTATGTTTATGATATCTGTTGTTTTAATCACATACTAGGTTAATGAACTAATTGATTGCTTAGCTATGATTATTATTGAATGAGTGTTGTTATGCTTTAACGATTGTTGTTTTTTACATGAACTAATCTGCATGTATTCAACAAGCCTTTCTCTTTATCCTCAAGTCCCCCTTTACGATAGTACTATGACTTTTCTAACTAGTGGACTTTTTCTCTCACCAATCGTGGAATCCTCCCTCGTATACCTTACATTTGGTGTCTCACAAAGCTCACATTCCTGCTGCCCCAAAGATATGTTGTGTTCTCTTGTGTTTGATCGTAACCAAGGCATGGTCAGATGGTAATCCTACACCAAATGGTGTGAGGTCTCATTGGGACTTCACATCGAGGAGAGCCCCTCACAATGTTAGCGACATCCAACATTTTCAAATTTTTTGGTGCTAGAAGGAGGACCAAATGACAAGATGAGGTTGTGAAATTTGTTTGAATATATTACCTTTAATGGCTTCATCCCAGATCATAATCTTGAGGTGTTTTTCTGAAGCTTTAAATATTTCAATCCCTGCAATTTTTTTACATAACTTGTCACATCTTAAATTCAATGGCAAGGGTATGGAAACCATCATTGATTATATGATTGAATTCGTTCAATTTTGTTTTTCAAGTGGCATTTATTCTGAAGAAATCCTCGTGTGGTTGTCTACCCTTACATTAGATGGTCATGTGAAGCAATTGTGCTACTCTCTACCCACCACTTCTATCACATCATTTAAGCATTTGGTTAACGAGCTTCTTCACGTTTTTGACAAACATGAATATCAAGATGTTCTTAAAGAAATCGATTAACTTAGAATGGAACTGAATGAATCTCATGAACATTTCACTCATCAATTCCTTCATCTTTGTTATGAATTTCCATATGAGGATGTGGACTGACAATTCTTAGATGAGAAGTTTTGTTTCTTAGTTCAGATGTCAAGGAAATATTTTGGATCTGATATGTTCTGTCCTCCCAATCCAAAATAATTTTAGGATCCAGAGGAAGAATCAAACCTACCTTTTGTTCCATGTCCTTTTCGTTTTGATGTTTCATGTTTCGAACCTCAATTAGCCATTCAATCGAAAGATAAATTAGTGGGTGAAGAATTGATTTTTCTCTCTCACCTTTCCCCTTATGTTGATTCCTCTGACCTTATCATTAAACCATATCCCAATCTTGATATTCCACCAATCGATCTTCCACCTATTAATCAAGTTGAACCCTTGGATGACCATGACCCCGATGATTTCCTTTTCTCTAATACAATCATGATTGTTCAAGTAATATGGATGAATCTTTGTACTTACATGAGGATTTAGATTTGAAACAATTTCAAATGGAGTTTGACGAAATCATCAATGATTTTCTTTCAATTATATCTCCTTTTGACCAAGAAAATTATATGCTTATCATCAAAGATTTTTGCAGTAATCTAAAAAACCTATATTCTTTTGAATCTCATCATTTAAATAATGAACTTTGTTTTGATACGTAGCTAATCGTGTTTTCCCATCATTCAAAGCTAAGTCAGGTGAGTAGGACACTTCAACCTATGTTGATGGTTATGTCAGGTTCCTATCACCATGAATATGTGATTTCAGTCAGTTTATGATTCTTTTGCGCAATTTTATCATTCATCTCATCACATGGGATGTTGATTCTCTTCTGAGGGATGCTTATTTTCTTCACATAGAATTCTTCAATCGCGGAGGAAATTTAATTTGATTATTGAACTTCCATCGTTGCATCCCATCTCAAGCAAATCTATAATCTACAATGAATATTTTTCATCATTGATCCAGGTGGCTCCATAAATGCTCAAAAATCAAAAGGTGGCTCCAGAAAGGCTTAGAACCCAAAGGTGGCTCCGATAGGCCCAAAAATAAAAGCCTCGGGATTTCACTAAAGTTAGGACCAAAACGTATAGTTCATCATCTTTATTCCAATGGCATAAAGGACACTCAAATCTGAGTTTGTATGCTCAAGATATTCACAACCAAAGTTTTGGTCAACTAGGCCCCACTCGCTAAATTTATTAGGTCGCTAACTAAATTTGGAGGCTCGCTAAATGTGGAGGGCTAGCTAAATTTGGAATCCACTAACTAAGAGAAAATTTGGCACTGTGCGGTGGTCAGAACTAGTGAATTTTTCGCCTCTTTAATTTTTCTAATGACCCTAAAAATCCTCCAATAGGTTTTTGAATTTGCTTTTCAAATCAAAATTAAAAAAATAGAAATATAAAAGGAGTGGCCGGCCACCAACCATGCCAACCCCCACTTCACTATAACCATATATTTCAACATCCATATGGCTATCCATTTCAATGACCACCAATTAAGGTGAGTCAACAGGAGTTGACACTACCCTAGCCAAAGGCCAGTTTGCCACCGACAGCCCAAAAAGTACATGTCGCCGAACCTAAAAAAAACGAAACCAAAATGGGGGCGAAGGGTTTTGAACCCAGTATGCCCCCCAACCAATTACATAAATTTCATCTACCAAGCAGGACATCAGTTGTACTGGCCTCGATTTTTACACCCATGAATTTTTTTATAAACCAAAGTTTCATTCATTTGCCGAGGGAATAGATAACAAGCAGTGAAATCAGGACTACATGGAGCTATGCCCAGGTGGTGCACATTTTTTGAGAGCATATTTTAGAGAATATTCTAGGGTAATATTCCATAATATTTTCCCATGCAAAATATTGGAGGAATGTTTTAGATTCCTTGGAGTTGAATTTTTGACAGAGTCATAATTATGCCAAGTTTATACTCAGATTAATCAAAATTTTGCTAGGAGTCTAATGGAATGATAAGTTTTATGATCTAATTAGTGGACATTTCAGAGGAAAAATGTTGATGGTAGAACCATGAAGGTGGAATCTTGATGCGGGAATTTGCATGGAATCTGAAAGATTCCCTTGAGGCCTAAAATTGACATTTTCAGATTCAAGCCAACTTGATACTCATCTAACTCGATTTTTTGCAAGGAATGTGATGATGTGATATGTTTTTTCATTTGAGCAAACGAATTTCATTCAACCCACAAAAGAGAATCTTTGAGGAGTCTTTGTGATTCCTAGGGAGCCCATATATGATCGAGGCAGAAAGGGGTCATGTTTATACTTAGATTTTATGATTTTTTGAGAGGAACGCGATTGTATGCCATTTCTTCATCTAAGTAGCCGAGTTTTATAACCTTCTATGCCACTTTGTGAGAGGATCATTGTATGCCACTTTATGTGAGAGATTGTTCCTTTGTCATGATGGAGGAGAAATTTTATGAGTGAGAGTTCTTATAGGAGAATGTCTCATGGAGAGACATGCCACTCTAGATAAAGGGGTTCATCCTTGTATTGACATAGATTACATCATGTACTCATCATCTTCTTGCAACAATTAATGAAGCGACCTCACGACTCTTAACACCAAGCCCGAAGACATAGCCCACACTCGGTGAACTCTATTATCAACTTGTGTGTGTTCTTTGATTTGGTGGTTGTATTTATGTTTCCTCTTCTTTAAAGTATGCACATGTGGTTTCTTCATAGTCTTTCACATGCAATTATGCTAACATCACAGAAGTAAAAGATCTTGGTTAATTCTGGTAGCTAAGAGAATCCGAATCAAGTTTGGTATTAGAGAAATCTTCTTGTTGATGTGAATTGCAAGTGTGGATGATAACTAGAGATTGAATGTGCAACACAAAAGAAAATGGAGAACAACAAATATCTCTATGAGCCTTCTACAGGATGTCAAAAATGGTAGATATTGTTTGTAGACTATGAGGAGAAAATGGAAAAAGAAGAACAGGAGAAAGAGAGAGAAAAGGATGATCGTCCATCTCCATGTTTGAGTGAATATACTTTTTCTTCTTCTTCTCATCATTCAAATGAAGAGATCAACGAAAGCCTTCAAGTAGAGAATGTTGAATTGAGGAGACTTCTACAAGAAGTAGAAGAGGAGAAGCAAAGATTGCAGCTTTAATTACGTACCATGAAAGAGGTCTTGGAAAAGATGAAGAGAAACAAAGGCTTAGCAAAGCCATCATCACTTTCTTGAGAATCAACAATTGAGGTAAACAATGTTGATAGTTCTTCAGTTTCATTTTCACATGATGTTATTTCTGTTGGAAGCCTTGAGGTACCCATTTTAGGATTGGGGTACACTAAAGGAGAATTCTCAAAGGAAGAATAAGCAAGGAGTTCTTCAGACAAAGAATCCAATCCATTGCCGAAATCATCAAGGAAAAAGAATGACGAGAGCACATCACAATCTTCCCATGAAAATTCACATTGCATAGGAAGAGTTAAGGCAAGCTCTCATCGCCAAGATTGCACCAGAGACAACCAAGCGAGATATAAAATGTTTCAGTTTGCTAATATTCCTTTTGATTGTAGGAAGGTTACTAATGATGAGAAAATTTTATTTTATAGAAAACCATGTATTTTTTTTTGGCTTGTATAACCATTTAGTTACCAAGTGTTGGAAAAGAATGGAAGTAAGGAAAAGGATAAGACATGTAGACCCTTCTCCACATCAGGGAAGGAAGAAGATCCAGAAATTCTAGAGGAAGAAGAATTTTTGCAGTCATTGCAACACGGGTGGACATTAGAGAGCCACATGTTGGAGGATCCATCCATAATTTTGTCTCAAGAAGGAAAAAGCACCTGCAAAGGAACCAATTGGTGAAATTGTTCAACAAGTGAATCAGCTACAAGAAGATGACCCATTCATTTTGTTGAGTGAAACATGGTGGTATTAGATCTAATAGCCTTTCATGGATTCATCTTGTAAATCACATGTTGTGAAATGATTGTAAAAGTGATGAAGTGTTTTCCATCACTAATGAAAGCAACATGATGATGTTTTTGGCCTTTTTGTTGATAGTTGGTGTATTTTTTCTGTTACAAGTCTGATGTAAACTTGGCCAAAGAGTGTGTTATAAAATCTTGAAAAGTATAGGGTTTGCTTAGGTCATGATAGGTCATGTAAGAGAACATTTATTTTCATATTATACTATAAGTTTGCATAGAGTACACATGTCGTTTCATCACTTATGGCTCCGGAGTACAAAGGTGAAGGGAAAGGAAGTGTGACTTGTTATGGCACTTGTTGTGCAGATGAGGGAGTACAACAAATTATAGATTATATTCATGCTTTTGGAGGACCAAAATCTCCCCAGTGGGCAGGAATGACCCAAGTGGCTTCATAAATTCTCAAAATTAAAAAGGTGGCTCCAGAAAGGCTTAGAAACTAAAGGTGGCTCAAGATAGGCCCAAAAAAGCAAAGTCTTTGGATTTCATTGAAACTAGGACCAGAACGTAGAGCTCATCGTCCTGATTCCAATGGCACAAATGGAACTCAAAAATGAGTTAGTATGCTCAAGATATTCACAGTTAAAGTTTTGGTCAACTAGGCCCTATTAGTTGAATTTAGCAGGTCGTTAACTAAATTTGGAGGCTCACTAAATGTGGAGTTATGGCTAAATTTGACGGAAGACACTAAATTTGGAAGGCACTAACTAAGAAACAATTTGGCACTATGCGTGATTAGAATTGGCTAATTTGTCGCCTTTTTAATTTTTCGAGTGACCCTAAAAATCCATCGACAAGTTTTTGAATATGTTATTCAAATCAATATATCCATACTTGGTTCTGTAAACCCATTTGCATCTAACAAGTTTTCGTCCCTTTGGTAGAGGAACAAGATCCCATGTATCATTTGCCAATAATGAACGATATTCTTCATTCATAGCTGCGCCCCAATGTGGATGGCATGAAGCTTCTGCAAAGGTGTCAGGATCATAATTTGCTGAGACTTGAGCCAGTAAAGAAGAGGCTCTTTCGAACTGAGAACGTGTACGGCGCTGATCTGTAGGATCACCGGCAAGATCACCTGCTGCATTCCGAGTAGCTTGGACCCATTTTGGAAGTGAAGGAGCTGAAGGAGGACCTTGAGAAGGTGGGGGAGGATTGTCATCCTCACTTTCATCATCTGAAGAAGAAATATGTTCAAAAGTAGAAGAGATAGAGAGAGGTGGCACATGCGTCGAACTAGGCTCGTAGGCCGAATTATTTTCATCAAACTTTACATCTCTTCTAATGATAACATTTTTGGACTTAAATGGGATAATTCTATATCCTTTGACATCTTCAGAATATCCAACAAAGATACATTTTTCACTCTTAAGTTCTAAAGCTTTACGTTTCTCATCTGGAATATGGGCCCATGCTTCACTTCCAAAAACACGAAAGTGACTCACATCTAGTTTAATTGAGCTCCATGCTTCTTCTGGAGTGATATTCTTTAAAGCCTTAGTAGGAGTGCGATTTAGTATGTAATTTGCACAGTGAATTGCTTCTTCCCAATAGTTAAGATTAAGTTCTTTAGATTGAAGCATACAATTAACCATTTCCTTTAAGGTGCGATTCTTCCTTTCAGCTACACCATTTTGTTGTGGAGTATATGGAACAGTATGTTGCGTTTGAATTCCATTCTCAGTGAAAAAGTTGATGAAGTCGTTTTTAACATATTCTCCACCATTATCAGATCTTAGCTTAAGAATTTGATGTCCAGATTGTTTTTCAACAAAGGCCAAGAATTTGTTAAATACTTCATTTTTGAGTTTTAAGAAGTATACCCAATTGCGTCTGGAGAAATCATCAATGAAAGTTAAGAAATACTTGTAGTCAGAGAAGGAAACAACTGAAAGTGGACCACATAAATCACTATGCACAAGCTGTAGAGGGGTTGAGGCATGCCAAGAGGCACGTTTTTCAAAACTGTCCCAATGATGTTTTCCGAGTACACATCCGGAAAAAACACCATCTCTGCAAGATACCATTGGAAGACCTATCACCATATTTTCTTTACATAGATTCTGAAGGGAGCGATAGTTTAAGTGACCAAATCGCTCATGCCAAAGTTTGCTCACTTCATCATTATGAGCAACAAATACTGAGGGAAGATTTGATGACCCAAAGTTGTGAAACTTATACAACCTTGTGGAATCATCAACAATGCCAGTAGCTAAAATCTGTCTAGGATCCTTTAGGTCCTTGATTACAACATCGTGAGGTGAAAATTCAATGATTTTACCTTCACCTGAATGAGTTATCTGATATACAGATACAAGGTTGGAGGATAAGGTTGGAACACATAATACATCATTAAATTGACCATTGTCTATATGAACAGTTCCAGTCCCTAC